>JAFVLL020016258.1:0-20000 GCA_021397915.2 Tor tambroides
AATAAGGCTGAAAAATGCTGAGTGCTTTATTGCCTGAATCTCATAAGTGTTGCGTAACTTCTTGCATGATCAGTGCAATATCAGCATTTTTTAGTGGATGTTAAAACGCTGAAAGCCATAAGCAGTTTTTATCTTAGGAAAAGTGGGTCTCCTCTTAGATTCATCTGCACTGAATCTCCATTATCTTAATTAATAAAGTTCGGTGAATTTTATTCTCACTAGTTTCAAGTGGGAAATAATCTAATGCCGCGAGATTTCACTCAAGATCAAAGAAAGTGTTTGTGATAAAATGGAATATGAATAAAGCCCACAGCATATCTTTTAAGTTCAGACATCTCAGACAACTTAGCAGTTCATATACACATTGAGATGTTTGTGAATATTGCAGATTAGACACAAAATAATAAAATTGTCTCAGATGTCAAAATAACATCAATTGTAATTTGAGTCCTAAATTTTAATGTTTATGAACTATCCAGTCTATGACATATGTATATATAAAACTAATATGTATAAACATATGAATCTTATGTTCTCTGTTATGTTGCTATGTACTCTCTGACTGAAGTATATTAATAAATAAGGGAATAGGAATTTTGAGGAACTTTATACCACAAACACTGTGAGAAAATGTTGCATCGTTTTTTTTTAATCAGTTTTCTCTATTAATCTTATCTGTGTGAATTGTTATTCAGATGTGTTCATAAAAAACGCTATTGTGATTTTCTGCCTAACTTTAACTTTTAGGCATCAGTTTTGAGCTAAATATTTATTGTCATCGTTTTTTTTTTTTGTCATAGGTGTGCAGACTTCAGCTGTATAAGTCACAGAGCAAGTCATTTGTGATATAAAAAGTGGAAGAAAATGTCAACATGAAGCGGATTACAGCACAAACCCTGTGGAAGTGAGATGCAGAGATTGTGTCGATTCTAATCACATTACAATATGATACTTAACAAGAGACTCAATGGGCACATTCAACAAAACAGTGTGAGAAGCGATCTCCCCAAAGCCCGGGAAGAAATAATCGATACTGACAGTATTAGGCGGTTAAACTGCAACATCTTGGTTATTTACCCATTCAATGGTTACTTAATGCTTTAAAAATCACTTTATCCTTGGGATTTTTTTCTGTTTAAAAACCATGAATATGCATGCTTTTTGGACATTGGCCTACACTACAGATATGTTATTTGAACACATAACACGGCAGAACCATACTGTATCATTAACATAAAATGAAAATACCATGATAAATGAATATAATCATTCAGAACCATGGTATTTATCTGATATCATGGTAACATTACGGTACTTTAAAGCAAGGATGAATCTTGTCAGAAGAAATGCATTTGATACTGCATTTACAGTGGACAGAGAATCACATCTTTATTTGAAGTAAACCCAACAATAACTCTGTCAAGCCTGAGATGTAATGTGTATTATAGCTACTGTAAATTATGGTCTTTTGATATTGCTAAGGCTGTAACCCTCGATCAGAAACGGCAGTCACTGAATCTACTTGTTGTGTGTGTCAGTGAAGGACTGAACAATTATAAGCATTAAACTGTCAAGAAAAATATCTGGTTACATAACACTGAAGCATCAATCGCTGTAAACCAACTCCACCTAAACATCCAATCGAATTTCACTCCCCCCCATTTCAAGCACAGTTACGTGATGTGTGACGTCGCTATGGATGGTAGTGATGTCCGAATCGTTCTTATGAGTCGAGTCTTTGTAATGATTTGGTTTCAATGACTCGCGAAGCGTTTGTACACCACTGAACAGGACTGGGAGATAGGAACATACTAAATTTCATAATTAAAGCTAACTTAAATAGGGAACAATAATTCTAATAATATTGTTATTCTAATAACATTTGAAATGGAAACATTTGGAATCTGATTTGGAAACAACAATAGGCTTGAACAGGCTTTCTAAAAATAATGTGCTTAAATTTACTGTAGCCTATAATTCGAATCAAACTAGATATCACCGTTTATATAGACTAAATGCAGTCACTACCGTTAATCGGTTAAATTTCGCGGCGAAATTCAGTCATTTCAATGAATCCGCGCATTCGGGAGTTTCGCGTGCGGAGTGCGGAAAAAGTCCACGCAGATTTCGCTCATGTTCACGAAAAACAGAAATCTGCATGGTTTAAAAGGGACTTCTGTGTGAGCTGTGCTTCATACATTGCTACGCTCCTGAAAAAAATACAATAGCCTAGACATTTCTGCGTGCGAAATATCTCTAATGTGACAGTAGCCTACCTTGAGGTGTATAATTAGCTAATTTATTATACAAATTAAATGTAAAATGCAGCGAACGGGGTTCTGGAAACACTTCTGAGCGCTAACTAAAAAGAATCAGTCATTCGACTCTTCGAACAGGTTCACTAAGCGAACCGATTCGCTAAAAGATTCGGACTTTCCACATCTAGTGGATGGAGGTGGGGGCCGGGGAGGGACTTCTTGGACCAAAAGAGGATTCAAACGTGTTTATGACTTTAGAGTAGAACCGTCGCATTCAGTCAGTCAATGGACTCGGGCGCATTGCGATAACCGGCCTCATTGTGTTCGCTTCAGGCTGGGAAGCAAAACAGAGATTCGGTCCAGAAGATCGCCCAAAAACAAAGGTGTGTCCATCTGAAAGACATTCATTGTCAAAAAAAGGACAGGACACGCGCAAAAGAGCGAGCTCGTCGCTGGGAACAATGATGCTGATTGAAGTTTTGGTATTATGAGCAAGGCGCGCGGATTGTTGGAAACCCATTTGATGCGTCACATATAGTTGTTATCCTTCTTCATCAGATTAGAGTGTACGGTACGGATTCCTCGCGCGCTCTCAATCATTCCAAACGCGGCGTTTCTATTATTCCCGTGAGCGGTTTCCTAGATCCACAACGATGAATTACCAATCAGGCGTCCCGGTCTCGGTGTCCGGTGTCGGGATCTCTCAGCGATCCCAACCCGCCATGCCCACCCCGGGTACGGGCCACCAGCGCAATTGGTTCCCCGGCTCAGTTCGGATCCGGATCGTCCGGGAGCTCCGGGGCAGGTCGGTTACAGCTCAGGAACCGTATCGGAGCCCTGCAGCGGTCGGCCGTCGGGCTCCCAGTTCGTTTTGTCCAACTCAGCAGCCATCAGAGCCGAGATCCATCGGTTCGAGTCCGTCCACCCGAACATTTATGCAATATACGACCTGATCGAGCGCATCGATGACCTGGCCCTCCAGAACCAGATCCGCGAGCATGTGATCTCTATTGAAGGTAAGCGTAAGGCCAGATTAAAAGATGCCACAATGAAACATTGTATTGTCTGTCAGTGTAAAGACGAAAGCAGATGGTGCATGAAAACTAGGCGACATAAATGAGTGTACATCTCCAATCATCCTAATTAGGGGCTACTGATAGACCATCAAGATGACTTGTGATCACTAAATATGCAATACAATGTTTCAATGTAGCGTGCTGTTGTGATACCAGTTTCACAAAAATAGGTTTGATTTGCTTTGAAATGCATAAATAATACAGCTCACGTTTACACTTTCTTTAGTTGGGTTGTTTAGGAATGAAGAGCCCAGATCTTACATAACCATGAGCTTCCAAATCGGATCATTGTAAATTAAATTGTATATCAAAGATTTGTGGCTCTTTGCATTAATATTGACATGCTAGTCAGATGTGATTTTCTCAGTGGATCTTAATGCAGATTTGATTGTTTCATTAGAAGCTCCTCGGGAAAATGTTTTCCGAGGTTCCTCTCACCCACTATTTGTGCAGTAAAGTGAGTTTTTCAATCGATTATGTCTGGATCTCAAGTTGAACCATTTTTTACAACAGATCTGACCTATTGGATACCATATTAATGGTTTTGAAGATAAAAGCTAAAGGTGCATGCAAACAAGGCAACGTATCTGTGACAAGCATCACAACTGAGTGTAACGAGAGGACTGGCTATCGTTTATCTACGGTTTTACTGATTATTGATAGCCGTGAACCACCAAGAAGACTTCTGATCACTAAATAGCTATGCAATAAAAATCTTAACGTGCAATGCATTCTGTAGTTTAACGATAAACTGGCTGTTGGGAATTGGTTTCATGTAAATGGTCTTTATGTTGTCTGATTTGCTTTGAAATAGTCTTGGATTACAGACAGCGTTTAGTTGGATTATTTGAAGAGCTGAGATCTTACGTAACCAAGAGCGTCCAGAACGACTGCTCAATTTGAGTATGTGTATGCGCATCAAAGATTTGTATTAATATTGACACGCCAGTCAGATGTGATTTTCACAGCAGCTCTTAATTCAGATGTGATTGTTTCATGACGAACATATTTGTCAGCACCAGTCGCTCATCTACTATAAAGTGGGCTTTTAGCTTTATAAACTCCATCATTATGTCGGATACATTGACTCTGACTCCCAATTTTTACTACAGACCCGACCTCTTGACTCATATTAACGGTCAGGGCGAGAGTTCAGATTTAGATGAGCTTTAGTCACAGGTTATTTAAATGCAAATCGAGCCCCTCGCTGTTGTATAGTCACAGCACTTCTAGAATCGCAGGATGTTACAGAATCCTCTCAGACAGTCTTATCATAGAGTTTCTATAGGTTTTGCAGCACATGTCAATGTATTTCTGAAGCAGCTACACAATAGCTATGCTAGTTAAATGACCATGATTCAATGCTGAAACACTATAAATGTGAAAAGAACATTTATGTTTAAAGGTTATTGTGCAGTTGATTGATTTATTGTGTTATAAATAGTGGTTTCACATAAGATGAGATGACTGTGAGTCTTAGATTTGGTGAGTCAGTGAACTGGTGAGATTTTCTGTAACTCTGTGTTCATTTTACCGTTGAGAAATGGAGATGGAGAAATTTCTGGATGAGCGGACACCCATTCGAGGGGGCAACTAGGTCGACAGGAGTGGTAGAGTTTGCCTTTTCGTTATGTGGGTGCGAGCGAGAGCCTGGGTTGTAAAAGCTGATGATGTATTGATATGAAATAGTTGCACAGAGCAAATCGATGGATGCTTTTCTGAAGTAATGTTGCTATGTATTCCATATAGAGGAGCCAGAATGGAGATTACATTTCAGTGAAGGGTTGACAATATTGTGAGCTGTATTGTAGGCCAGCAGCAATGTAATTCAGCCTGGACCTCTGTGCATAATGTTTATTGCAGGACGTTAGTGTAGATCTTTATCTTGTACTATTGAGGGTGTAAATAATCTGTGTTAATAGTATTATCCAGCTAATCCTCTTTAACTGTGGTAGGGTTAAGGAACAGCGCTGGCTCTTGACCAGCAAACCGGAGATTTTTAAGTAAATATGATTGAGTCATTTGCACTGTAAAAATGTCTTTTTTTCAACTTAAATCTTAGCCCTCCTGTCCTTTGACCATGAGGATCTTCTTTTTACTTAAAGCGATAGTTCACCCAAAAATGAAAATTCTGTCATTAATTACTCACCCTCGTGTCGTTACAAACCCGTAAGACCTTCATTCATCTTCAGAACACATATTAAGATTTTTTTTGAAGAAATCCGAGAGCTCTCTGACCCTGCATAGACAGCAGTGCAACTATCACATTCAAGGCCCAGAAACGTTGTAAGGACATCGTTAAAATAGTCCTTGTGACATCGTTGTGGTACTCTCGTGAACGTGCGGCGGAGACTGACATAGAAGAGAAGCATTGTTGAATAAAGTCGTTATTTTTGTTTT
The DNA here is from genome assembly GCA_021397915.2 of Tor tambroides. Classification (NCBI taxonomy): domain Eukaryota; kingdom Metazoa; phylum Chordata; class Actinopteri; order Cypriniformes; family Cyprinidae; genus Tor; species Tor tambroides. The sequence continues at coordinate 5,735 of JAFVLL020016258.1, forward strand.
AGGCTATTTTACCAATGTTTCTGGGCCTGGAAACATTTCAGTTCTGTTGCTGCCCCGGCAGGGTCAGAAAGCTCTCGGATTTCATCAAAAATATCTTAATTTGTGTTCCAAAGATGAACAAAGGTCTTGGGGTTTGAAACAAGATAAAGTTTAATAACTAATGAATGAATTTTCATTTTTGGGTGAACCATCTCTTTAAAATGCTAGTTAATATTATCACATTGGAGTAAAACATACTGACTTTGTTCACACAGTGTATAACTGCCCACAAAAAACTGGATAATTTTTCAACTTTTTTGGGATTTTTCCCCCACCCTACACTTTCCCAGTCAGCAAAAAATTGGTTATACATTTCTTGTTGTATTATTACCAAATATTGGATTTATTCTTCATGTCAACTTGTTTCTTGAAATTAGCATAGGATTGTGTTTCTTTTTGGAACTGATTGGTCATAGGTCTCACTGATCTGAGTTTATGCACCTCAGTTTTTGAGTGAACATCGCCAAAATTTTCCACAAATAATGCTTTTTCACTCAAAAACTGACGTGCAAGCTATGATCAGTCCGTTGAAAAAGGAAATAAATAACCTGTGCTGATTGAAAGAAAACAAGCTGACCAAAAGAATGAATCCAAGATTTGGTAATAATGTGGGATTTATAAGATTTTTTAAAAAGTTGGTCATTTTTGACCAGGAACACCAAATTAGGTAAAGGTTTTTCAGAACTGCACAAGAATTTGTAAGTATAATAAAATTGGCTGTACAAGTCATTTCATTGAGTTAAAGTAATGGAAAAACTTATGTTGCCATTTTCCAGAAACTTTTAGCTTGAATTTCTATTGAAAATCATAGACTTCAGTTTTTTGTGTTCCTTCTGTTCCCAGACCTGAAATAACCTTGCCCTCTCAAACAATCACTAGTTACCCTTTTTTATCGCAAATGCCGGTAATAGGGCCCTATGAAATCCGTTTTATTTTTTCCCAAATTCCGTTTTATTTTTTTCTAAATTCTGTTTTTTCCGTTTTAATTTTTCTGGATTCAGCTTTTTTCCATTTTATTTCTTCTGGACTTCAATGCTTAAATTAAATTGTATTTATCAAAAAGCATGTCTAATTAAATAAAATCATGAAAATGATAGAATTTAAAATTAATTTATTAAAAGTTTAACAAAAATTCCATCATGTTTAGGGCTGTATGAAATGTTTTATTTTTTTTCTCACCTTATGTTTTATTGTTACCAAATTATGTATTTTAGCATGTCTAATTATTTGAATGCATACAAACAATTTTTATTTATTCTTACAGTAGCCTTATGAAATGTTTTTTTCCCCTCAGAAATTCTGTGTTGTGTATTTAAATTTTACTGGTTATCAGATGAAGGCATAAAACATTGATTTAATTTATATTTTAATTAATGAAAATTAAACATTAAAATTTTTGGCAAATAAAGGGGATTTACTATTAAGATTAAAATATTTTGTGATTCTTTCTTTAAAAAATAAAGTTGTATTATTTTTCAGCAGTAGTAGTAGTAGTAGTAGTAGTAGTAGCAGTAGTAATAGTAGTATTACGTACATTCTACTAAATAATAGTAATATAGCCTATTTCTGGCATAATGTCTTTAATAAGTTTAACCGAACTTTTATTTTGACGGGTTGTCGTGCATACCTTTAAAGTACTGTGTGTATATGATATGACGCTAGTTTTACTCAAATGAAATGGTAAAATGCTCGTGAAGTGACTCAGAGCAGTTCTGGAGATGTTGTTCATGTATTTATGTCCTCATTGAGATGGCAGACGTTGAAATCACCGCGAGCTCTACGCGCTCTGTGTATATAGTAAACAGAACCGCGCGTCTGCTCCATTCATACAGAGCGTGCAGAACATACAGGATTCATATTTAAATCGACTTTTGCGGCTTAATATTTACAGATACTAGTCCATATCGCGATTTGATTTAAGTGTAACGACCTACTTTTGATTAATTCATTCAAACTTTGACAAATTCCGTCACATTCCACGTTAATCTGTAAATTCCGTTTTTATGACTGGATTCCGCGATTCCGTCCGCGTTTTCCGCATCGCGGAAATCATAGGGCCCTACGGTAACGACCAGTGTCAATCACCCCTCTTCGATGCTGACTCATCCGGCCTGTAAAGAAATCCTCAGAAAGCCTGTAAAGGCTTGCTGTTGCCATGGAAAATCATAATTGTGATGTATCACTTGATGTTTCACAGAATGTCTAGCCTATACGACAGCGACGGCTATTGATCTCCAGCTTGTTGACCAATAGTCGGGGGAAAGTGTTGAGAATATCTCCTCGCATGACAGTAACTGATTTGGATCAGTTTGAATCTGAAAGCAGATGGAATGTATTTCTTAGTTTACATTAGCATTAGTTATGGGACATCAGCTGTGCCCTTGACTACTGGATGCTTTATTGACCGTTATAAATCAAATTATGGCAATCAACAGCTGATGACAGGAGAAATATTGAGTCGGTCTTTTTGCCATTAGTTTATTCATCCAGTGCAATGCAAGTCCATGTTGTATGTGAGTGAATGGAATACTACTTTTACTATTTCAGTAGTATACTATTATGCAAATTTCTTTGTATTCATTTGTAATGAGCAGTATGCAACAGAACACACTATGGAATACTGCTCAACTCTGCTTTCCATTTCTAACACGACAAATGAGCCAGAATTAGTATCATCTTCAATGCATCCTCTTTATTTGATTAGCTATAATAAGTGTTAAAATGTAAAATTTTTATTTCCAAGATAAATTAAGCATGCACACAATTAGGTGCTGTTTCTGAGTTTACACTTATTTAGAAACCTGCTTTTTTAAATTGAACTGTTCAAAAATGTTTATGTACGATAAAAAAAAGTGATTAAAGTCCCCGAATTATTATTGCAATGTAGAGGGAAAAATAATTGCTGTGTAAATTGATTTGTTTCTTGCATAATGCATTTTGTTTCACATGCTGTTTTTTTTTTTCTTCTTCAAAAATAGCACACAACTTTTCATTCTAAACACAGTCATTCACTAGAATAGTGAGTGATAGTCCAATATCATTACTGGTTCAGGTCTATGCTAAATGGTTTGGAAACTAGTCAACAATCTAATGTAACCTTGACTAGAGGAGCTACGACCGTGCTTTTACAACCAGTCTTTAAGTCCAGTTCAGCTGGAAGTGCATTGTGTTTTGGGAATTAAAAATCCGCCTCCATCTGTCATGTCCTCTTGTATGTTTTATTTATGCATTTTCAGTTATTAGAGAACACAGAAAGTTAATGTGATATAACATGTTTTGTAAGACAGCACAAATCTGTCTTATTTTGTATTTCTTTTTAGCAGTTCTAAACCTTATCAGCAATTCATCAAAGCAATTACACACTTGAGCACAAGAGGCCTCCAGGAAGAAAGCTATTTGTTTTCTTTGCTTCTCTTTCACCCCTGTCATGCCCCTTTGGTTGTAATATTTACATGGTATTTACATAATCCTCCTCCATTTTATGCCAATACCCTGGAAAGTTAAAGCATGTCATACCACACACATAACAAACAGGATGAATTGCAATTATTGGCCATCTATGACACAGTGCTGAGCAACTGCATGCTGACTAAATTTTTTTAACATATATTTCTCTGGATGGTGCAATGTTGCTGTAATTGATTCATATCTGAGTGTTTTGGAATTTGTGAACATTTGGTGTATTTTGTCCTAAGTGCTTTCTAGCCGTCAGCGTCCTTTGGGACAGCTTCAGAAAACAGCGAAAATGTAATTGCGGTTGTTTTTATGCTGCCATCGCTGTTATATCTGATGCCACATCAGCAAATTTGTGACTTTATCTCTGCCACAGCAATGCCGTGGCCGTTCTTTCACTTTAATTCTTTTTGTCAGCGTTATCTGAACAACCTTCAGCAGATGTTCACTGGGGTTTACAGCATTTTGAATTCAATGTCGCCAGGGTCTAAATGAAACCACGGTGAAATGGAACTGAAGTTAAAGGGATAGTTCACCCAGAAATGAAAATTCTGTCATTTACTTGCCTTCAAGTTGTTCTGAACCTGTATGAGTTGACATAAACAAAGATTTTTCAAAGAATATTGATAGCTTGTAGCCATTGATTTCCACAGTAGGAAAAAATAACTCTGGAAGTCAATGGCTACCAGCAACTGTATGTGGGGATATCAAGCGTTTTATTACTGACTGATTTCAATAAAGTTTACTTACTGATAAATATTTGAAGGCTACATGCTATTGTTTTAATCTACTGTATTAATATTTAATATGTAGCATATTGGTTTTGCTGTGGTATATATTAATGAAATTCTGCTGATATTGACTACTGAAATGTTGGTATCATGGCACAATATTAGTTCAGTAAGATCGTTTTCATAGGCTTTATGACTGTTTGCTGCTAAAACTATTATGCAAATTTATATTATATCCCAACAGTTTGTAGTTCCACTCCATATGATTAAGACGTTTTAGTTTGTAATACTGCAGATTATTTGTGCTTTTATGTAAAAAAATGGTTTCTTCCTCTTTAACCGAAGGCATGGTTTTTCAAAATAGGGTGGCAGAAAAGAAATTGGTGCCTGATAAATTTGCATATGCTTTGTTTTGTCATAAGTAGCACAAATCTCTATGCGCAACATTCTTGTTCCTTAATGTCGTGCTGTCTGTTTTCCTAGAACCTTCTGAAATTCTTGGAACGGAATCAAATTAAGATGTTTGACGTTTACAGCTTGACATTTTATTATTGACACCCTGCTGATGGTCATTTGATGGTCACATATTGCCAAAAATATCATTTTGTGAGTCATGCAATGCAAACTCGTGCATTTAAGTTAAGCTGATGCACATCATGCTCACTGCTAAGAAATCCATGTCCAAAAATACATGCACCGACTCCCTTGTGATGCATTGCATGCGACACATTGCAGGTTGCACTGAAGCTATTGCTTCTTTGCATGTGCTGCATCACAAGGGAGTTTCCACAGGTATTTTGACTGCAGCAAGGCTTGTGACGCTCTTGCAGAAGAAGCTGTCGTGTGAATATGCACCTGTGTGTCTGGACTGCAGATACTACTGCGATCGTCCTACGTTATTGCAGCGCGCCTGTTGCTTAGAAACCGGAGCCTTATAGCTTTGTTGAAGATTAGAACAGAACAGGAGTTTAAAAAAACACCTCAGATATTCGCTCTGCTTCTCAGAGCTTGAGGAACAGTGTTTTATGATTTCGCTCACAACTGATTGTTCCCATTTTCATAAGTGAAAGCATAATCAATAATTCTGAAAGACAGAACTGCCTGCAGACGGCTTATTTAGTATCTTGTTTGTTTGTTTTTTCAAATTTGTTATGTTGATGCTTGTGCTTAAGACATTAAAGATGGATTATTTGCCTCCTGGAAAATAAAAGAGATGCACTCTGGGACTAAAAGCAAGGTTTTGCGGTTGAAACTGTAGAAGTGGAGGGTAAGGAAGGGTTGGTATTGTTTGGAGCGTTTGCTGTTAGATTAGTATTGATGCTTTGCCGGTGTAGACCAATTGTACTTTAAAACTCAAGAGCAGCCTGCATGCATTGCTCAATAATGGTCTTTAGAGTGGCATAAAACAGAATGGATAGACTAAGAGTAATTCGGTTTGTATTCAAAAACGTAAGCTATTATCAACCAAGGTCCCTTTTGTATCATTTTTCTTAAGGAGTTTGACTTGAATGAGAATTTGCAGAAAGCGGTTTAGTCATGAGAGTATGACTACTTGAAGAATAAGGTGGAAATGAGCTTATTAAGGACAATTTAAAGTCCTTCATTCAATGTCCAAATTCATCCATGAGAAATAGACCTCTGCTCTGTCTTACGGATATCTCTGTCATCGGTTTTTCATCTTTGGCTGTTGTTATTGCGAGTGATCACCATTCAGTCTGTGCATCTGTTTCAGCTTTTCACCAAAGAGATTGTTTTGGAACAGGACACAGTGGCGACATCAAATGAAAACCCAAAACAACAGAGTAATGCTTCTCTCCGGACTGTTTTTTCGGAATCCAATGGATTTTTCAGATCCACGAGTGAAGGAAGATTCTCCACATGGTTTAATCTCAAAAGCTCTTTGTCAGAAAGCCTCTGATGCCGCATCAAGTTCTGGAGTCTCTCAAACCCATCCCGAACTTAGTGCGCTCTGGAAGCTCCGAAACTCCGAGGTCATAAGTCCGAGAGGTCACGGGTCAAAAAGCTACTCGTGAAGAGGCTCTTTTCATAGCAGGGAAACTCTGAAGCCAAGGCCTATCTCTGGAACATAATGTAGGCCTTTGTTCCCACTACACAAAGGTGCTCTCTCCGCTTGTTTGCAGACCTTTTTTTGCTTTTCCTAAGTGAACACACATGTTCTGGTCCACAGAAGCAGCCAGGAGACTCCGTTTTGGTTGTGGTCATCTGCGGAAGAAGCACTCTCCGTAGTCCAAACTATTGAGTATACTCTATATTTTTCTGAACATCACTATTGCTCCCTTGAGCAAGACTGTTAACTCTATTTCTAACTTTTAGTTGATCGAATATACTACACTGTCAGAAGAATGCATAAAAATTGTAACTTTAGGGGTGTAATAGCTTGTCACTGGGATGGTACCCTCAAAAATATGACTTTGTACTTTCTATACTTCTAATGAGTGCAAATTAGTGCCTTAATATATTGAAATATACCTTTTAGGCACAGATAAGGTATAATGGCATAACTTTGAGGGTATTACTGTAGCTAAATGTACAATTTTTTGCAATTTCTTTGCTTAGATAAAGTTGTATGCTAAATTACTACTTATATTTCATGTTCAATACAAGGGATAGTTCACCCAAAAAATGAAAATTCTGTCATTAATTACTCAACCTCATGTTGTTCTAAACCCGTAAGACCTTTGTTCATCTTTAGAACACAAATTAAGATATTTTTGATGAAATCCCAGAGCTTTCTGACCCTCCATAGACAGCAACGCAATCAGAACGTTCAAAGGCCAGGAAGGTAGAAAGGACATCGTTAAAATAGTGCATGTGGCATTAGTGGTTCAACCTTAATTTTATGAAGCTATGAGAATCCTTTTTGTCCGCAAAGAAAACTAAAATATTCAACTTTATTCAACCTGGATGCGCTGCAACTTGTTTTCAACCAGAGGAATGCACACGATTACGTCGTGGTCGTAAACGCATTGAGTAGACTGACATAGAAGAGAAGAAATTGTTGAATAAACTCGTTATTTTTTGTCCTTACTACCTTCCTGGCCCTTGAACATTTCAGTTATGTTGCTGTCTATGCAGGGTCAGAAAGCTTTTGATTTGATCAAAAATATCTTAATTTGTGTTCTGAAGATGAACAAAGGTCTTGCGTGTTTGGAATGACATGAGAGTGAGTAATTACTGACAAAATTTTCATTTTTGGGTGAATTATCCCTTTAAAATGCTGAGCTTTTAAGCTCAATCGACAGCATTTGTGGTGTAGATTATACCTTCTGGAGATGAAAATCGACTCATCTTTTCGAAATTGAGGTTACGGTAAGGCACTTATAATTGAAGTGAGGACTTTTTGGAGGAGTTAAATGCAGAAATGTGAAGTGTTTAATTGTATAAAAGCACTTACATCAATTATTCTGTTCAAACTTGAGTATCATTTGAGCTGTAAAGCTGTTTAAATCAGTACTTTTACAGTTGTTTTAGGATTTATGGTGTAGCGTGTCATGGTGACTAAGTTGTAAACTTTTCACAAAAAAGGTTAGTAAGCAATTTTCACACTAAAATCACGTTATCAAGCATATTATACAAGTCTTGTGGCTTTTTAACATTTATCAATCAGCCACATTCACTTGCATTGTAAGTGTCTCACTGTAAACCAGAAGGGACAGGTGGAAATGAATTTTTGTGGTAATCAAAAATGCTGGGGATTCAGCTTGAACCTGGAATATACATCCTGAAACATGATTTTAGATTTGATTGCAACTGTTGTAGTTTTTTCAGGAATTCTGCAAAGCTATTTTGAGCGTAGGATATGACGCTGATCTGCGATCTTCTCACCAAGTTACGGAGGTGATGGATCTGATTTTCTGTAAGTACAGCCGAATAGGCATCTGGACCAGAACGGTACGCCTCATCTCCGGCGCCAGCGTGGCTGCTGAGTAGCAGATGGTCTGTGACATGAGAGGAGGGTTTGGAGAGCAGGGACCGAAGCCTGCCAAAGACCCCGGTTCTCCTCGCTGTTAGGACCGACGCGTTCAAACAAACACACACAACACAGTGGAGACCATCTTATTTGTATCTACACATGCTTACAGTGACAAAGGCTTTTCATTCCTTTGGGATAATCCAGGCGTATGCCAACAGGACCCCCGGTTTGCCCCACGGCGGGTGCCACCTGGTTGGATGCGGATCCCCGTGACGCAGGCTGAACCACAAGGGCACGACTGCCGTACAGTCCGGAAGGGATATTCACACTGTTCTGGCTCCTCTTCGCGGATACACCCCCGTCCCCCAGCGTTAGTACGGTCTTGGAGAAATGGAGCGCGCCATATGTGGGAGCAGGATGTAGAGTAGTTCTACAGCATGTGCCGTAGAGCGTATATCGTCACTGCCTACAGCTCCCACACCGAACGGCTAATTGGATTCGCACGTCCTGTTCGGGGACTTCAGACCTGCACAAGTTAAATTGAATTTATTAATGGCAATTCTAGAACAAGGCCGTGTCACAGTTTTTTGCTAATACGTCACTCAACTTTCAAGGACATCCTTTTTTGGCTCGGGAAGCAGCTCTTTACCTACTTGTCTCTGCTTGAGGCAGGAAGTGTGCGTTGAGTCGAGGTTGTGTTAGTAAACTCCGCTCAGCTTGTTTTCCTCATGGTTTGATGGATTTGTTTGGAGTACCGAGCGCTCGGCTGTCGTTTTTGGCTCTTGTCACACATACACACACGTTTTTCCCATGTGCACTTGGGTTTTGAAGCAAAGGCCCCTAGACCGTTAGAAGCACTAGTGTAAAGTGATACTCTTGTGTGCAGAAGAATCACCTGTTTAGGGTGATTCATTCATAACTACCTGTAATGATGCATAGTCCATAGGGTTTTCTGTTGAAAAGCGTTTTTGCAAAATCCCTTTTACAAGCTACACTTTCCAGTGGGTTAACTGTTAAGTGAGCTGAGGTAGTTGAACACACTCAGATCTCTCTCTTATACATATTGCTAGAGAGTCTGATTCATTTGTGTGAATCGGTTTATCCTAAACAGTTCTCTTTTTATATAGTGTTATATATTGATTTGGTTGATTCCAAATTGTTCTGTCTATCATAGAGTTGGAAAGTTTCATTCACTTTAGTGAATCGGTTCGTCCTAAATGGTTTTATCTCTCATATGAAGCATTGAAAAGTCTGATTCATTATAGTGAATCGTTTCATCCTGAACAGTTCTCTCTCATGTAAAGCATTGGGAAGTCTGATTCATTTTAGGGATTTGGTTCATCCTAAATGGTTCTCGCTCATATGATGCATTGGAAAGACTCATTTATTGTAGTGAATCAGTTCATTCTAAACAGTTCTCTCTCTCATATGAAGCATTGGAAAGTTTGATTCATTTTAGTGAATTTGTTCATTCTGAATTGTTCTCTCTCTCATATGAAGTATTGGAAAATCTGATTCATTATAGTGTAATGATTCATTCTAAATGGATCTCTTTCTCATCCGTTGCATTGGTTAATGTATCTTATGTTATATTGCATTATATTCTACATATTATATCGTAGTGTCACAGTAAGTGAGATTGAAATGTTCATTTCATTCAATCATTTATTCACTTGTTTTTTTTTGTCAGAAATGCTCAGTTTAAATTATAATTCATATCATTGGATAGTTTTAGATTTAAAAATGTGTTACCCACTTAAATCTCTTCAATGCAGTTAGCCACACTACATGCTGCTAACAAAAAGTAGCTAACTAAATATGATTAGTTTGTAGCTTGATGAACTACAGTTTAGATTAAGTAGCTTCCTTGACATCGATATGTTACTTGTAGTTGCTTTCTGTTTCTGTTCAGTGTTTCAGTCAGTTTCATGTTAGTTTAGCCTATATTTCATTCATACCGACTGTGGGAGGTCACTGTTTACATAAGACCTGGTATTGTAAGTTTATCAATGTGCACACTATCTCTGATTGGGTTATCATGTTAAGCACAAGCCTGGTTCCTTCATAACTACATCTGTCAGTGTCCGAACCTTGAAAAGACCAAGGTTATACAGAGGTCGAGCCTTTGACATAAAGAGAAAGCTTGCATTTGAACTATTTTATAGGTTTGAGATCAAAAGAAGCGGGACCATTAACTAATCCATTTAACCTCTTTGCAAATCTCGATGAATCTTTCATATAGTTGAAAGAAAATCCATTTAACCCACCTCAGCTAAAATACTTCCCTTTCTGGGGCAGGATGAGTGAGAATAATCCATCTTTGCTTAATGCGATTTAGCGGCCGGTTTTGCCGGGTTGTAAAGATTGTAAAATCTAACAGCAACTTTCCAAGAGCTGTTTTGTGGGAGTCACATGGGGGTGGAGCGGAGGCCTCAGGAGTGGAGTGTTGGCTCGGTTAGTTTACAGCTTTTGCTGATGACTGTGGGTGTCCGCCTTCAGCACTAAACACAAATGTGCTTCAAAAGCGATCGTTTTGTAAGATATTGCAATAAAGAGGATTCATGCGTTTATCACGCAACTGAGCCTACATGAATGGATCCTCTTCACAAATGCCAAAATCTGCCCCGGACAGCAATTCGCTATCAGGTTTTTATAATCATAAGCCTGGGTTTGGAAAGCCGCCATGGTGCAACAGGCTGCGTGTTATTGTGTAAGCCCAACATATTGCACTAAGCTATCTTTTTTCAACCACTCGGTCTTCTTTGGTCAGAGGCCACGTGTGTGAAATGATTCGGAGGTGCTTCTCCCCTTGATTCCCGCAGACGGCAGCAGGAGAATGGGTGTCCTTTGGCAGAACCAGCTGGAGCTGAAGGAACAACGCTTGGCACCTCACTGTGAATTCACTCATTGTCCTTCATCTCTTTGTTTGTCTGTGATTGTGTGAATTTTAAGGCCACAGTTTTTTTCCTTCTCTTTTTGTCTTGGTTTCAAACATGTGTTCAATTCGGTTTTGTTTCTTTGACTGTATACAATAATAAAAAAAAGCAATTATTTTTTTTTTTTAGTAGTTTTATGAATGTTACCTTGGGTAGCTGTGGGCTTTTTTGTTGAATTGTTGCTTGGGCAAATTTATCATGGCAAACAGTAAACTCTTTAGAAGGTTATTCAGGTTATTTACATACAGAAGTTTTAAAGGTACAGTTGCAAAAACATCCTGTTTTATTGAATAATAGGGTTGCTGAGTGGGTGGAAAATGGTCACATAACCAATTACAATAGTTCTGTATGTAAGAAAACTTGACAAACATTATTTAATGGTGGGATTTGCTTTTTTAGCTTTTACAGGCTTACATTTTCTGTCATTTTTTTGTAACAAATGACTTATTAAAAATGCATATTTTTGTCTTAATTTATTATTTATTATATTATTTATTTAAAAAAATAATGAATTTGAATTATTTATTAAAATGTATACAATTTTATTAATTTGTCCATTTTTTAAAAATAACCATAAATAAGTAAAACATTAAAAAGCTAAATTCAATAGTTTAAATCAGTGTCAAATAAGTGAATTTAGGCATATAACTACATTAGGGCTGGGCGATATGGCCTAAAAAAAAAATCCCCGATTTTTTCACAAAAAATCCGATTTACGATTTAAATCGATTTTTTTTCCCCCTACTTAAAATCAATCTGCAGATGACAAAGAAATTGTTCAAAACAAGTTCTAACTTTATTTTGTTTTGATTTTCCCTCTGGGATTTGATCTGGATTCCCCCCTTGGGGTTAAAGTGCAATCAGAAACAACAAGCCAAAAAGACAGTGAAAAATGTAACATAAAATGACGTAACATGACATAAAATGTAACGTAACATAAGACATAAAATTATGTGATGCCCTTTGGCCTGAATCCGTATTCAGAAAGGCACTGAAAACAAATAACGATTGCTAACGCTTGCCTGTTACATTACCAGTGTTTCCCACAGACTTGGACTCTATTTGTGGCGGCATATATGCAAATTCATTCTCTGCCAGCAGGAGGCGCTTTTAGAGCTCGGAGAGATAGCGGTTTCCCCGGTAACGCTGTACACAAATTAGCGCTCTGCTCACAAATACTGCTTTATCAGACATTATATGCAAGATGAAATGAAAATGACATCCAAAATTTTCTGAAGACAGTCGGGTTCCTTCAGAAATGCAGTGATATAAAGACACCCGCACCGTGTTTCGATTTTGAAACGTGCAGTGCTTGTTTATTCAACGAAGTCAAAGCTTTTTTTAAAAAATATATATATATATATCTATTTGTGGCGGTCGTTTTGATATTGTGGCAGGCCACCACAAATAAATCAATGTATGGGAAACACTGCATTACAGTACATAAAATTTCACTTACCACATAAACAGAGTAAGGAGAGATGACTGAGGACGATGACAAATGATTTGCAGATCCTGAGCACCATGACAAACATCTAATTCTGTACAATGTGTGGTAATACTGCCGCTCTGTAGTATAAACAGAGTAGCCTACGTGCGATCGCGAATCTCCAAAGTGAAACTAAAAAGCCATCGTGCATTCAAAAGCAGTTTCAATGCCAGGCATAATAGCGGCTCCCTGATGCCCGCAATTTTATACAGTATGATTACCTAATGATAAAACTGCGAAAGAAAGTATTGAAATATATATTTATCTCCCATCTCGTATTTATTCCCTTTAAGGAGTTCCGTAGTACATGTCATTTTTTTTTAGAAAAACCGATTTTCATTCAAACAAGTCGACATTAACTACACATTCGAGTTAATCGATAAAATCGATTTATCGCCCAGCTCTAAACTACATTATAATGTACTATATGAAATATGGATCTTTGTCCCATTTTTAGATAAATCGAAATCCACACTTATATAATATTGAATGTTATGATACAGAATCATAACGTTTGTTGACATAATGCCTGATGACCTACACTGTAAAAAAAAAAAAAAAAGTTGAGCCAACTTAAAATTTTAAGGCAACCAGCTTCAGCAGATTTTTGAGTTCTCTCAACTAATTTTTGTAGGAGATTCTCAACTTTTTGTTGTATAAACTTAAAACAACAAGTTGAGAACTCAAAAATCTGCTGAAGCTGGTTGCCTTAATTTTAAGTTGGCTCAACTTTTTATTTATTTATTTATTTTTTTATACAGTGTATCTAGTCCCAATTAATAGTGCATTCAGGCATGTTTTTGGTTAATTTGTTAATTATGCACTAGCATCCATGTGTTGCTCTCTATAACTGGTGCAGATATCTCTGTAATCCGATGATTCAACACATCTGCTCTTCCCTGTGAATATGGAAATCCTGACATTCCCATGCAGTGTCACAGTTTACTGTGGTCTCTCTCTTGTCCCACAGCTGATGTGTATTTTTAGGTTTCCTACAATCCTTTTTTCCAGGAAAGCGGCTCTGCTTGGCACTTTGGGTGACCGCTCTGTTGGGATTAGAAGATGCAGATCAGTGCTGATCTGAGGTCATTCTGTGTCTAGTTTTTTCAGAATTTAGCTTTGGGAGGCTGGACCGAGATCAGGGGACCAAATCTGCTCTTGAGGGAATTGCTGTATGGTCTTGTTTACCTCTCTGTTTCCTGTGTTCCCCCAACTCTTAACGTTGGGTGAGTTCCAGTTGCTTGATAGAGGGGCCAGTGTGTGTATGTATATGCATATCTACAGTATATGTTTAAAAAAATAATATTTATATTAAGAATTCCCCTAGATAGTTTTTATGCAATTAAATTTCAATTAAACTATGTATATATGTTTATTTATTTACATAAAATGAAATTAGAATTATATTTGCAATAATTATATTTGATTTATTTTGGCTTAATACACATTTTATATATAATTGAGAATATGTATTTTGGGTCAAAAGTGATTTCATATACTTAAAAAGCATCTGCTTTAATGTTTCAAATAACTTTTGTGAAAATAAAATATCAAAATATGGGTGAAAAAGTAATGTTCCATCATCATTCAGTGTAACAGATCTATTTATGTAATAAAAATGAAACAACATACTTATTCTGATGTAGTGATCATACTAAGTTTTATTATATTTTACATGTTAAAC
>JAFVLL020016259.1:0-29543 GCA_021397915.2 Tor tambroides
AGCTTGTGAATGAATGGGCCCTGTGAAACTGTGAGATAGTGCAGATAAAAAATGAATCTAATCTATAATAAATATTTAAACCAATGCTAAAAATAAGGTCGCAAATTTAGGGCAGTGTCAAAACCCAGAGTCTCTCTTACTCTCTAGAAATCTAGTAGTAAAGTATATGTGTATATATATATATATATATATATATATGTGTGTGTGTGTGTGTGTGTGTGTGTAAGTATATATATATATATATATATATATATATATATATATATGTGTGTGTGTGTGTTCTGCCAGAAAGAACAACCAAAGTGGATGGGAACAATGCATCTTAATAGCGTGTAATACAACTAACCACACTTCAGTTTATGTACATGACATTTAGAGACAAGGTAAATCTGAGATCAATACCACCACAATAATAAACTAGCATGTGGTTGCAACATATAATTTTGCAGCCATCTCTGTGAAACATTGTAAAGACAACACAACTGAAATTGCAGCCTGGTTCAAAAGCCTTAAATGGATACTTCACCCCCCAAAAATAAATATACTCTCAAAAAAATGTATGACTTTCTTTCTTCTATGCAACATAAAAAAGATATTTTGAGACATTTTTGGGTGAACTGTCCCTTTAAACAAATCCCTTCAATGTATTTGCAAGAATCTTTAGCATTATTTTACATTACATTATTTTACATTATTTTGGCAAATCCAGTGACTAAATGTTCTCTGGTGCAAGCCATCTGACACAAGATCTCAGTGAATCCAGTTCAGTCTGCTGAATCATAAATGATCCAGAGGTGTCAGAGTGATAGTCACAATTTACTGCTAAATGTTGCCGTAATGGCACTTTTACGGTCCTGCATCTATTAGGAATTTGAGTGAAAAAAACCCTTTTAGCTTAAACCTTGATGGTATTGAATATGCTGCAACTTCTGATGAAGTGTAGTACTGTACATGTGATAGCACCACAAATTATTCCATCTGATAATAAAACTATATTAAAACAATAATCAGTTTCCAAAAATACAAATGAAACTTTATATTTATGCATTAGGCAGATTATTTTATTTAAAGCAACTTGCAATAAAGGACCACAAGCAATTCGTCACAGCAGTTTTTGTAGAATTCAATGTAAGGTGTATTAGAAAGCAAGATTAGAAAACAAGCTAGAACAGAGATGAAGTACAGAAAAGAAGAAGTGGACTTTTTCTTCTAAGTGCCTAAATTTTAAAGTTGTGGAGTGCTTGAGGAAGATGTGTGTCTTCAGCTGCTTTTTGAAAGTTGTGATGGTCTCAGTAGATCGGATTGAGGTTGGCAGCTCATTCCACCGGAGAGGAGCAGAATGTGAAGGTTTTGGAAAGTGACTTTGTCCCTTTTTTTGAATGAACATTAAGGCGCCCCCTCGTTCTATGACTATAACTTGTAGGAGTGCATTGAAGTAGGAGTGTGCAAGTCCAGTGGCAGTCCTGAAAGCCAATGTCAAAGCTTCAAATCTGATTCTAGCAGCAACTATGAGTCAGTGGAGTGAGATCAGGAGAGGTGTGATGTGGGTCCTCTTTGGCTGATTGAAGACCAGCAGTGCTGCCGTGTTCTGGATCATCTGCAGAGGCTTAGTTGCACTGTATGAAAGGGCTGGCCAGTTGAGCACTGCAGTAGTCCAGTCTTGAAATGACAAGAGCTTGGACAATGAGCTGCACCACATACTCTGGCATGATATAAGTGAAAACCAACTCGACTGGTCCGTTGTTGAAATGTGGATAGAAAAGCCATTGAACACTAACTCCAGGCTCCTTTCTGTCATGGTTGGCATTAGTGTTGTAGACCACACACTCTAAAAAGAAAGTTGTGAAGATTATTTTTATGAGTTCTGTTGACATATAATGTTGATCATTACATTAACTTAATATTGTGCGTAATTGAAACTAATGAAACTAAAATTTCTGTTTCATTACAGTACTAATATGAAATTGTCTGGATAACTTTGAAAATTGGGTAGTGGATTTCTAGTTCCCAGCGTGCTTTAGATAGGACTGTATAAGGAGAATAAATGTTGAAAATAAGTGTTATTTTATGGGTTTGTTTGGTAAACGGAAAGATCTGTTAGAGTTTAATGCAGCCATGTTTGATATTTAAATGAGTTTATGTTATGTTGAAGGTTTTGTGGTTACCATTGTTCTGAAGTTAGGTTGTGGGTGGCTACATAAAGATATACACTACACTGACTCATGAGCAATGATTGTGCTAATGTCAAGATATTACTTGTTCATTAAATTGACATGGTAAATAAGTTACATTTAGCATGTGCCATGCTAGCTGTTAATTTGAACATAAATAGATCAAAATAATTGGTTCCATGGGCGCTACTCAATTATGTTGAAATTATTTGGAAGAACTTAATTTTTAGAGTAATCAATTAAAAAAAATGTTTATCCTACAAATTGTTTTTTTGTTGTTGTTTGTAGTTTGTTAGTTTTTTTCAAATCAAAAACATATTTAGAGTGAAGTTGAACACGGTTTGCAGGGATTACAAGAAACTCTGTATATGCAAGGTTGAGCTAGAGTTGACACTCTGAACTTAATCCAGTCCAAGGCAGAGATATAAGCTGGGTCAGTAGGGTCATCAGGTTGAAACAACAGATAGAGCTGCATATCATCTAGCGATAGGAAGCCATGTGCCTTTATGAAACAAGGTTGTGTGTATGGAAAAAAGAAGAGGACTGAGCGCTGAACCTTGAGGCATCCCAGTAATTAGCTGATGTGGCACCCATGAAAGAAATGAAATCTTGAGAAAGGCACCCTTATGTACTCAACCGAAACAAATGGAAATAAATTAGTGAAATTTTCAGAATATTAATAATGTAATCTCTCTCTCACTGTTCTAATAAAAAGCCCATACTTTAAATAAAATAAACAAAGCATACTGAACTTTCTTTGTCAATCATACACTCATACAAAAATACAATGACAAATTCTGTCTCACATTCATCTGCCCACACACACATCCACATATAACCATGACATTAATCAAAACATTGCTGAAATTTTATAGCTGCAGCAATCACTCAAAACAATGAGCTCATGCACACAGTTTTACAGCCAGGGTTTAAAATTAACATTCACCAAAAGCCAAAAGCAAATAAAATTTGGCTTTGGCGAATACATGACAGCCAATTGGTCTTTCCTAGGAACTGCAAAATATCCAAGATTATTTTTCTTGAAGCTATGACCAGTGGCTGTTCAGCGAGCAACATCTTTTTATCTCAGTGAGAAATTAACTGGAATTTTGTCTTGGAAGCCAACTTATTTATTTTGTCTTTTATTGTTCAGAACTTTATGTAAAGACACATTTATGTAGAGATATGATCATGCAGAAACACATTCATGACATTAGCTTCCAAAACACAAGTAAGAATAAAATCTAAATATTCACAATTTTGTGTGAGAACTGATATTTCATTGAGAGATGCTATGCATGATGGACACTGACTCTACTCTTTAAAAAGTGTAAGACTCAATCGTGCTACATCTGAATTATTACATAATAGTTTTATAGTAGTTTTAATTACGTTATAGTGTCATATCAGTTTAATTTAATTAATTATTTATGGAATAATTTTAATAGTTGCATTCAGTATCCGCTAGGCTCAGAAGTCTGCACAAATCGCATATGCACATGTCTTTTATGATACTTCATTTGGTACTATTGCAGCTTTTTTCAAAGCTTTAAAGCTCTGGTCCCTGATAATTGTAATGAGAAACCAGTACAGTCTTCAGAATTTCTCCTTTTTGTCTTCCACAGAAGTAGGAAAGTAATGCGGGTTTAGAGCGACATGAGGTTGAGTAAATGATGACAGCATTTTCAATTTTTTGAAGAACCGTTCCTTTCATTTTTACCATTTGAGGAAGACAGTGAAAGAATAGAGAGAGGAAGAAAGTGAGGGAGCCGGTGGCAAAGATTTGAAATGTAATAAGGGAGGACATGAGAACAGCAGGAAGAACAATACTAAGGAGGAGACAGAATGAACGGAACATTACCAGAGACAGAAAGAGTGAGACAGACAAATGCAGTGCAAACTGACTGAGTGGAAAAGAGAGAATGAAAGGGAGAGGAAGAGAATAAATGAAAGAAAACAAAAAGATAGAAAAGAGAGAAATCGAGGAGGAGGGATGGTGTTCAGGGATCCATGCTAACTGCTGTATTCTGCTCCAGTGCTTTCACAGCGCAAAGGGGGAAATTTATCATTCCTGGCAAACAATTTATCCGCCATTCCACCACTCAAGGCCAGTTCACATGCATCTCGTTTGAGAGAAATAGCTCTCCATGGGATTGCCCTCTAGCCTAGCTTTCCCCCCCTCTCTCTGCGTATTTCATCACTTGTGTTTTTTGTGCATGGTTTTTTTTTTTTTGGCATCTGATCATCTGCCTTAGTTGTTTGGCCTTGATGTTTTACAGGGTTGTTTTTGGAGGGTTTCATTAGAGGATAAGCAACATCAAAAAACTCCACCGACATCTGTGTGATCTCTTTTATGCAAATATATGTGGCTAACTGTTAGCATTCCCATTCATCTCAATGGCAGCTGCTCAGCTGGTACTAAAGTGGGCAATCTTTACTATCTCTGCTCATGGGCACTTAATTCTGCCACTCACCTGAGCCGTAAATGCCAAGTAACTAAGCACTCTGAAGCCAGAGGAAGCTGGCTGATGGCATCATAAGAACATGGACAGCTCCAAACCCTTCACTTGTATTATCACTGGCTGGGATGTGAAATACACCAGACAGAGGAAAATATAAATCCTTTTCAGTCATTTAAGAGCCCTCTAAAACAAAATTGGGCACTGGTAAAACATTTACTGTAACATAATTAAATTAGACTTCGAAATGGTTGTCAGTGCTAAAAGAACCTCACAGAGTGTAATTCGCCTGTTGAGTCCACCTAGATGTTTGAAACGCCTGAGCCAAAAAAAAAAATAAAAAAAAATAGAAATGTGTCTTGGAACCTAAAACTGAAATACAGATAAATTAAATCTAAATCAAAATATAAAAAAAATACAAAATAAAATAAAAATGACAAAAGCCAGTAACAAAATACTAAAATGTAAAAATGTAAATAAAAACTGAAAATATAATAAAAAAAGCTAATTTAAAATAATAATAAATACAATAATATATAATATTATATCAAGAATACTAAAATAACAAGCTAAGCTTATAAACTAATCAGCTATCAGTGTGATAAGCTAGTGCACTGAGTGATTTCCATTATGTACTACAGACAGACTGGAAACTCGGTTAAGACACCATGTTGCACACAAAAAAACAGTCATGAAACATGGACTTATGCAACCATATTTTACGTGTCTTTTACATAAGACTTAATCAAGAAATGAATATGCAGAACTTCTTAGATGCTTTTCAGCACTGAGCACAAATCCTTTTTTTGCATACATAAGCCTTTGAGTAAAAAGAAAATAGTGTTTTTTATCATTATGTTCTTCGTTTTTTGATCTTCAATCTCAAATCTTAGCCGAAAGCTAATCTTAATCTCACAGACAAAATCTCCCACCATTATCCGTTTATTCAAATGAGAAACTTATTCCTCCTCTCATTCTCACTCTCTCGCTCTCCCTCCTTTAAGGCTTTCTTTATGCTACGAGCTGTTCTTGTTAAATGAATGTGTACACTGAAGAGTGGAGAACATGGAGGAAATTGCTTTTTTTAGAGACCGAATGCAGATATTGTCATATTTAGGTGACAAAAGATGCTCTCTAAATCTTTTTAAAACAGAATACCAGAAGAACGATCCAAATGACTTGTCTGGTTTGAATAAAGCATGTTTATAGATTATGCTTGTGTGTTACAGTGCACAGTTTTCTGTGAAGACCAGATTCAGCTAATTAGGTTAGCACAGTGTGAGCACCCCTGCAGCCCGTGTGTGTGTGTGTGTCTGCTTTGAAGGCACCATATCTGCTGTGCAGTGCTTGAAGTGGTTTATATAACTGGGCCGCTCTGTTCCTTATGGATCTTTTTCTCTCTCACACACACACCGTATCCCTCTGATCATTACCCTGGGGGGTGTGAGTTTATTACTTCAGGTTTTCTTTGTGTTTTCTGTGCGAATATCTCTCTTTCCGCCTGAAAATACGCTTTCTTATATGTCCTTTATTTGGGATATTCTTTTCCCAGACTCCCAAAAAAGTGTCTAACAGGTAATCCATGGTGCGTTCAGCTCTAAAACAGGTCTGAGGAGGGTAAAAGCACTCCAAATCTGTCACAAGCTCAGTGATTCAGTCATCTGTAGATGAGCGTGTACAATATGTTACATCTCATCTGAGAACTAATTTTGCACTTATATAATTAGAACTCACTTTGCAAAGATCATTTTGATTATTAGAGAGGTATAGTGTGATGTAGTTTGTAAATAAATTACTGTAATGATGACAGAAAAGTATCATCTATTAAATGAGATCAGAGGGGTGTTAAAGTTTGCCTCTAACAAAGATTTTTTGCTGTTTGAGATGCAACAGAAATCTGTGTTTCATAAAACGCACACTTGTGCACTAACAGACACATACAGAGCTGTATTTTTATACTTTATATTACAAAACCTGGGTAGAAAATTACATAAACCGCCTGTAGCTTGGCCTAGAGACCACCTGCAGATATGAGGGAAATGATTTTAATAATGCTCACACACACATAGACACATAGATTCAGATGTGATTTAAAGATGTATAACTTCATAACACGTCTGTTGTATAACTCATCGCTCTCCCAAGGGAACTGTAGACTTCACATGCTGATGTGATATACCACATATGCACATGCACACAAACATACTTTCATGTCTCAAAGTGAATTTATGAAGCTATTTGGCCAGCCAAAGGTATCTTTCATCTTAACTCAATAAATAAACATTGTTCACGATGCAGTGTCTTAATCGAATACTGGACAATCAATACACTGATTTATAGATGGTCTTTGATAGATTTATGAATTTCTACACAAACTTCGATTTGTGGATGCAGGCATGTTTTTCCTTTTTTATGTGTAGGTTTTTTTTTTTTTTAATTATGAATGTTTAAACCCCAAGGCTGTCCACATGTTTTGATTGGGGGTGGGGTGGGGGATTGGGGGGTAAAAATACTTGAGTTTGTTCTTCAAAATGTTTTTTTTTTTTACAGATGTGTTAAGGATTGTACCGAACACATTTACAGATTTGATTTACCCTGCTTATATATTAATCTACATGATATATGAAAATGTGTCTTTATGTAATTGTTAATAATTGTATTCATAATTTATTATATTTTTATACTTTACTTGAAAGACCATGGTAGTAACAATCAATGTTTTTATTGTTAACTAAAACTATAGAAACAAATTTGCATCATTTAAAATGAAACAGAAATGAAATAAACTTATTAACTTATTGACTTGCCAACTAAAAGAAGTAAAATATGTTTAAAGTACGAAACTGACCCAAATTGAAAAAAATAAATAAATAAAGCTAAATAGAAATATTAAAATAAAAACATTAAAAATGACAAATACAAAATTACTTAAACTAGAAATAAGCTTAAACTGGACATAAAATAAAATTTGAACATATAAAACTATACTATATGTTATACAGTACTATACAATATACTAAAATAACAAATTAATAACAATAATAAATTCTTCCTTTGATTTGCATAATCAGCACTGATTTTTGCACTCTTTAAAAAGACCTGTTCTGAATAGTGCAACTGACCCTTTGGAAAGCTCTGTCTCCTTTGTCACTGTTGCTAGCCTTACAGAACATCTCATAAAAATGAATTTTTCAGTATAATATTCTTGTATTATTCTTCGTGAGCTGTAATGAAGTGTGAGATTGCAAATCATCTTTTATCTTTCTTTAAAGAAACGGTTAAATTAAAACCTGCAACTCAGTATTGAGACGAACGCTTATAACAGTCAACTGAAAAGAGAGAAGCCTCATTTGAAATCGATTACAAATGATAAGATTAGCATAAGTGAACAGAACAGCTTCTAATGTCTCTGCAACACACCATCTGCGCTACTGTGAGCTTTTAAGTAGCTGTCACCTCTACTGTGACCTGAATCCATACGTAAATGAATTAACATTAAGTTATTAACATTAATTTACCTTGAAGCAAATGTGGGTGTTCTTACTGATGTGCACTTTACATATATTCATTTTAGAATGAAGGGTGACACAGAGTTTAATCCACAGTGTGAACCTTTCAAGATTTTGAAAAAGGGAAAAATACAGTCTGTATTTTCTCTTGTCTCATATATATATATATATATATATATATATATATATAATTTTTTTTTCATAGTTTCGGTTTTCCACTAGAAAAGTGTTAAACTTACAGTTCCTCCAGTCTGATAGGGGGCAGCATTTAATTGTGAGTATGTTTATGTTTTGCAGAACTGGAGGTGGCACGTCTAAGTACAGATGTTAATCTGGCTGATCTAAGCTTCCCTCAATCTGGACTGACCGGCAACTCCATTCATCTCTCTGCCAACACACTCAAACAGCAAGGACGCAATGGTAATTCGTATTTGTCTGTCTGCCACTGTCTAATTCCCTACCTGACATTTTCCTGACTGACCGCTTCCATGTTTTATATGCCTCAGGTGAGATCCGCATGGCGCTTGTTCTCTATAAGAACCTCGGTCAATACCTGTCCACGGAGAATGCTAGTGTGCGTCTGGGCAGTGAAGCGGCCTATCCAAACTATTCCCTGATAGTCAACTCACCTGTTATTACAGCAGCTATCAATAAAGACAGTAACAAGGTCTACCTGTCTGAACCTGTGGTCTTCACTGTCAAACACATACAGGTATTATATACTCTTACAATTTCATCGTTCAGGATCTTTTCTCTGTGTATTTCCGTCACTATAATTGAGTTTATGATGTGCATCTCCTCATTCCAGCAGTCAGAAGAGAACTTCAATCCGAACTGCTCTTTTTGGAGTTACTCCAAACGCACCATGACGGGATATTGGTCCACTCAGGACTGCAGACTACTAGGCACCAACCGCACTCACACCTCCTGTTCCTGCACACACCTCACTAACTTTGCAGTGCTTATGGCCCACGTGGAGGTCAAGGTACGTCTCACGCTTATTTTATCAATACGCATCTCATTAATGAAAGTACTAATGAAAATTTATATTGACTAAGGATTTCTTGATTGTGACCCTGGACCACAAATCCAGACTTAAGGGTCAATTTCATCATCTGATCATCTGAAAGCTTCTTTCTATTGATGTATGGTTTGTTAGGATAGGACAATATTTGGCTGAGATACAAGTATTTGAAAATTTGGAATCTGAGGGTGCAAAAAAAAAAAAAAAAAAAAATATTGAGAAAATTGCCTTTAAAGTTGTCCAAATGAAGTCTTTAGCAATACATATTACTAATCAAAAATTACATTTTGATATATCTACAGTAGGAAATTTTACAAAATATCTTCATGGAACATTATCTTTACTTAACATCCTAATGATTTTTGGCATAAAAGAAAAATCTGTAACTTTAACCCATACAATGTATTGTTGGCTATTGCTACAAATATACCCCAGCGACTTAAAACTGGTTTTGTGGTCCAGGGTCACATTTGTTATTCAGATGACTACAGTATGGCAAGAAGAAAAAACACTATATTTCAATATACATTAATGACACAAAATATTAACAGGTCCTTTTTAAAAAAAAGAAAAATAGGGTACTTGCTAGTCAGAGCCGTCCTAACCATCCTATCATAATAAAAGGCAAAAAGTCCATAAATAAATCTTTAAAAAAATAAATAAGCATGACATGGTAAGACTAAATTTAAAGGACGTTTTCATCAAAGAAAAAACTACAACTTTAAAAAAATGCCCACTGTAGGAAACAAACTATAGTTTAAAATTAATCATAACGTAATGCGACTGTGACTTAAATTAACTTAAATTTGTACCTTGTTCTCCAAGTTTAAAGTGGTTCAAAGATGGTCATTATTAGTTGGTCCAGTCTAGTAAAGTGATTTCTCAACAAGTTACCATCTGGTAGGGAAGAAGTTGATCTTGTAGTCCATCTTGATCAGCCTAGTTTGAGCTGGTGTACCACCTTAGATTAAATGGATTCAGAAATGATTGAGAACCCTAAGCTGGTGGGCAGTGAATGTCATGTTGAGTTTCATTCATACAAATGTATGTGGCCTCAGCAAGCATAAGTTGATCATTTATGCCTGATGAAATGGTGGTCTTTGAATTTAATGCTGTGACTTTCTAGTAGTTCTGTTGAGAATGGAATACTTTACAGCTAACCTGAGATTTACAACCAGACCCAGTATAAAAATTTGAACTGCACTCACTAGCACTGCAATAGGTTACGTCATCCACCACTAAGAGAGACCTCACAGGTCTCCTGAAGCCATTCGGCTCTTCCCTTGGGCTGTAAGACTGTGTAATGTGTGTTATCTCAGTGAGGACACTCACACTCATTGCTCACTCTCTCTCTCTCATCACGCACACAAACACACACACGCACACACACACACACACACACATGAAATCAGTAATAAATGGACAAAAACAGACATGGAAAGCCCAAATATAGTGTGAACTAATATGTTGTACATGCATGAACATGTCATGACTTTAATGCTTGTGTGTGCATGTCAAAAGAAGACGGCCAAAATGATTTATGCACAAAACGTAAAGGCCGAAAGGTCAAGATATACATAAATGTAAATGTTGTGTGCAGAGGGGAGGATTGACCTTAAACATTCACATACACACACACACACACACACACACACACACACACACACGCACATCGTTTGGACCCACACCCTTGAGGCTGCATTAATGGATGTTGCGTATACGTATGAATGATTAATAAAACCATTTAGTGTGTGTACTTGTGTATGTGCAGGCTTGACTGCACACATTCACTGAACACTGAGTCTTGTCATAGTCGCAGTGCTCCAAATTTCTCACACTACCGCTGAAATGAATGGGCCGTTCCCACCCAGACCCAGGCCCACAATCTGTGGCTCCACAGAAATGGAATGCTCATCATTCACAATGTGACACAATATGTACAATTATTATATATGTGTATTCATTTCAGCTGCCAAAAATTTTACTATCAGCTATGTTTATCAAAGTGTATTTCTCCACTACTGTAAATGAATGCAGAAAATGTAAAGAAAATTTCATCTGGGCCCTCAGTAGAACACATGAATGCATCTTCCTGTCTGAACTCTACCAGTGAGGAACTTCCTTAGTAGGGATGGGCTTTTTAATTTAAAACAAATACAAAAAAAAGTGTTACATTTATTAATTTACACACCAGTGCAACGTGATGCTAGTGATTCTTTTCTTTTGAAGAGCTAAAATAATAATCAATTATATATTTGTACACAATCATTCAAAGATTTGGGGTCAGAAAGATTTTTTTAACAGAAATAAGTACCTTTATTCAGCAAGGATGAATTATATTGATGTGAAAGTAAAGAAAAAATATATAAAATAATAAACACATAATCCCTGAAAAAGTATGATTGGTTTCCACAAAAATATTAAGCAGCACAACTGTTTCCAACTGTGATAATAAGACATGTTTTTGAGCAGGATCATCTGATGCTAAAGACTGCAATAGAAAACTCAAAAAACAGTAGTGTACTGTATGTGTTACTGTATAGGATTACAAATAGGATTACTCTGTTTGTAAGGCTCCTGCTATTTACATCACACACAAATGAAAAGTTAGTATTTATACTTCACCTAAGGTAGTAGACATGGACTTTGACTAACATCCTTCTGTCCTTCGTCTCTCTCTGTTTCTCAGAAAGCAGACCAGGTGCATGAGCTGCTGTTGGACGTCATAACGTGGGTGGGGATCCTGCTGTCTCTGGTCTGTCTGCTCATCTGCATCTTCACCTTCTGTTTCTTCCGTGGTCTCCAAAGCGACAGGAACACCATCCACAAAAACCTCTGCATCTCCCTCTTTATCGCCGAAACACTCTTCCTCACTGGAATCAACCGTGCAGACCAGCCCGTACGACACACACACACACACACACCAGCTCCGTATGGAAAGCACTACATATACACACTTGATGGATTTAGATTTATTGCAGAACACACACACTATTCCTTAAGTAGTTAAGTTGGGCACCTGACTCTTGTTAATTACAGAAATGGAGAGGGTCTTTGACCCCTCGTTAATAACAAAAATCTCATTGTATCCTCAGAGAGAGAGAAAGAGAGTGAGAGAGGAGAATATAAGCAAAGACAAATGGAAAATGACAAAGATAAAATGCTGGAAATCCGTCGGGAAATTTCTGAAGTGATAACAGAACAGCCGGTTAATACTCAAAGCAGAGAGTCAGAGATCACACAGATACTGGTAGATAGTTTCAGCACCTTTTGTACTTAGCGTGTATGTCTTTTTTACAGATCGTCTGTGCGGTGTTTGCGGCTCTGCTGCATTTCTTCTTCTTGGCTGCGTTTACATGGATGTTTCTGGAAGGCGTACAGCTGTACATCATGCTGGTGGAAGTGTTCGAGAGCGAGTACTCGCGCACCAAGTACTTCTATCTCACTGGATACGGGGTGCCTGCTGTTATAGTGGCTGTGTCTGCTGCCGTGGACTATCGCAGCTATGGAACCGAAAGAGTGTATGTATATGGCAGATACAATTGGCAATATAATGCTTTTTTTTTTTTTTTCCATTTCCACCATTATTGCTCAAGAAAGAATAAACATGCACCATGTGTGGACAGTATGTGCCATTAAACAGCCTTTTCAGTAACATTTTAACAGTGAAACAATTATAAATCACCAACAGCAAAAATGTAAATAGTAACATCAAATAATGTTTCAAAAAATGAACAAAAACTTTGTTATAGCACATACACTGTGTATGTGCATGTATGAAAAAAGGTACAAAACTGTCACCGTAAGATGCAAAAGCTACTTCTTTGTACCATTTTTATCCTTAAATGTTACATACTAGTACCTTAAAGGTACACATCAGTATTTTAAAAGTACATATTTGTACCTAATGACAGTTTTGTGCCTTTTTTCTGAGTGTCTGTAGTTGCCAGATAGTATGACAGTGTGGTTTTATTGTGTTCACTTGTTTATGCAACAGCTATTACAAATATTTTAGTTTGAAGGGCAAAATTAATTTGAAAAACAGAAAAAATCTAATTGAAGAGAGCTTTGATAGTGTCACGCTTCGGCTGCTACAGCGCATGAACGAGGAGATTCACAATCACAGACTTTAATGGACAGAATAGCCAGGAACATACATGTAGAGCAGGGTGTAGACAATACAATACCAGACAGGAAACACAGGGCAGAACACACTATAAATACTAAACATAATGAGGGGAAGACTGGACACACCTGGAACCAAATTAACAGAAAATCAAACTAAACGAGGACAGGAAACAGGAAGGACCAAATATGGGCATAAGGGGAACAAAGCACAAGACACAACAAACACAAGCCTGACAGATAGACACCTTTTGAGAGAAAACACATTTATACAATCAGACTTTGGACTCGAAACCTTTTAGTTAAACAGTTTACCCTACATAATTAAAAGTACACTTATTTTACATAATTATTCCACACAATGTTTACACAAAATAATCCTCTAGAAAATAAATAAATAGCTTAAAAATAAAAATCCACTAGAAATTAAATAAAGGCATTGCTTATTATTATTCACTGAGAGAGCTTTCAGTAGATTTTGGAACTGACATAAGGGGGAGGTAACACTTTAATTGGCCAAGCAGACATAAGTATCAGCCAGTTAATCTGTCTGGCCAATGTATTGGTCTATCACTAGTGTGATGTGCAAAATGCATCCAACGGCTTCCAATTTTGCTTGCAAAGACCCAGTTGCCTTCTTACGAGCAATGTTGCTTAACGGTTAAGGAAGATTGTAGGTTCAATCCCAGGATTTAGTGACAGGAAAAGAGTTACTGAGATCACAGACGTGCTCTATTAGCACAGTGCCCTTGAGCAAGACACATCACAGCAGACTGCTCAAGGGGGAATGGCTATGCAATTAGTGCCCTGAAAGTCACTTTGGATAAAAACACGACTGCTTTGTGGCAAATGACTTCATGAGCACAAATAACTTGACTCAAATCAATTATTAATTCACTCATTAAATGGATAGTTGACCGAAAAATAAACACTCTGTCATCATGTACTTACCCTCATGCCATTACAAATTCATATAATAATATTTGAATAATGTTTCAGCTGTTTTGTCCTTAAAATAATGGTCAGGGGGGTCCAAAACACTAATTTCTCTTTCTTTCTTTCTTTCTTTCTTTCTTTCTTTCTTTCTTTCTTTCTTTCTTTCTCTCCATTAAAAGAAATGTATGTTTATTTAGCAATTACACATTAAGTTGATCAAAAGTAACAGTAAAAACATTTGCATAGTTACAAAAGATTGTTCTTTTGAACATTCTATTCATCAAAGAATCCTGAAAAAAATGTATCACAACACTGATAAGAAATATTTCTTTAGCATCAAATCAACAGAAATGAATAAGTTTATTTAGCAATTACACATTAAGTTGATCAAAAGTAACAGTAAAAACATTTGCATAGTTACAAAAGATTGTTCTTTTGAACATTCTGTTCATCAAAGAATGCTGAAAAAAATGTATCACAACATTGATAATGAGAAATATTTCTTTTGCATCAAATCAACATGAATGATTGATTTCTGAAGGATCATGTGACACTGAAGAATGGAGTAGTGGAGGCTGAAAATTCAGCTTTTCCATCACAGGAATAAATTACATTTTAAAATATATTAAAATAGAAATTATTTTAAACTGTAATAATATTTCAGAATATGTCTCTTTTTTTACTGTACAGTATGTTTGATCAAATAAATGCAGCCTTGGTGAGCACAAGAGACTTCCAAAAACATTGAAAAAAATCTTACCCACCCCAAACTTTACTGTAACAGTACAGTAAGTACACCAAATATGAATAAAATTAAAGACATGCCATCTAAAATCAGACATGTTATCTAAAAACAGGCTTCTCTCTTTGATAGCAGTAAGCCACAAAATGACTTGACTTGTGATCAGTGAGTGGAGGAAATCAGAAATCCCTCTAATGCTGTCTACTCCAGCAAAATGTTTTGCAAGTGCCAAGCGCATCAGATCAGGTTGTACTGAAAGTCGCCTGTGCGTTCACAAGTTCTGAAATGGGAAAACTGGTGAAATTGCCCTAATTCATATTCATAAAGAAAAGTGTTCAGCTGGCATCACTGCAGTTAGTGGCCAGACACAGCCGTAAGGGATGTTCACTCGGATAAATATTTCAGCAAAAATCATCATTTAAAGATGAGATGCTGAATGTGGCATATGAATAAGTGGTGGTCACTCAAGCACAAAGTCTCACCAGACCACAGAATTAGGTCACACTCATTTAAAAACTAAAAGTGAATCGAAGGGAGGGAGGGAGGGAAGGAGAACAATACTATTTTACTGCATATCCTGTTAACCTGAGCCAACAGTGGAGATCTAAACAAGGGCGTAGGGATCCTTATGCAGGGAAAACGTGGCCGTGCCACTTTTAGAACATTCGTCCCCCCACTTTTTGGCAGATAATCAGTGCTTTTCATGCCTTAATGTGTCCCCCACACTTTCAAATTTTTTCTACGCCTCCATATAAAGACCGTGGTAGAGAGGAGCATAAATTAAGGTGTTGTCATGGCAGATGGTTGGTGAAATCAGTGCCAGGCTGGTAAGAGCAAAAATATAGCACAAAGAGCAGGTCTGCGTGGCCTAATCCCAGCGCACATGAATTGAAATTCCTAAAATATTTATAATCCTATTTGGTTTCTGCATTCTCTAGCATATGGTATCTGTTCTTTAAAGAGGGAGCATGTCTGACTGTGTTGGTGGTCTGGAACACACACACATATACACACACTCTAACAGTGATGCTTCCACTCCTGCTGGGCTGTAGAGGTGATTTCAGTATAGCAGAGATGAAGATTTTAATAATTCAGCTCTGGGTTGTCAGTCACCCCTTGAGGTTCCAAATGTTCCTTGGCCAATGAGCCTTTCTGAATGCGATGATCAACCAAACACCTGAACATAACGTGAACATTCCTTCCTGGAACTTGAACTTGATTTGATCTTAATTGGAGAGGGTTGGAGATCAGTTTCATTTGAAAATCTCTCTCTTTTTCTATGTAGGTGCTGGCTAAGGTTGGATACTTACTTTATCTGGAGTTTCATTGGGCCTGCTACTCTCATCATCATGGTGAGTTTAACACTCACACACACACACACACACACACACACTGGGGGTTTAGAGAATGATAGAGCAAAGCCAATTCCACACTGGCTCACACACACCCACACACCCACACAGGGGGTTCAGATAATGGTCTGTCGAGGGCATTTTCCCAATTACGGAAAAGTCACAGTCACCCCACCAGACAAGCTGAGCAGCCCCATTGCTATATATAGAGAAAGAGGGAGCATGTGTGTGTGTGGACGTTGGGTTTGCTTTATCTTGATTGCTTATTGTATATATTTCAGAATTTTTAGCAGTGTTCTCATTTGGGATGTACTGAAATTTTTTATTTTTTTACTTTATTAATATAGGACAGTGTAGAAGTGACAGGAAGCAAAGTGGGAGAGAGGGGGGGAGCCACTCTGACGTGAAAAGAGATGCACATGGACAAAAATTTTAAACATTTATGCAGTTTACATTTGTCTTTTTCTAATTGTGTACACACAATGTGTGACATAATCCAAACACCATTATACCATTATAATAAAAAAAAATCATTAAAACCAAAAAATGTGTGTGTGTGTGTGTGTGTGTATAGATAGATAGATAGATAAATAGATTTCCCCTTGCATATTGGTTGTTTAATGCAGTGAGTTTTCTGTTTGCGAACAGGTTGTACACATGCACTTATTTTGTACAGTACTGTACGTGCATTATACAAACTGTGAAATATTAACCCACATATCTTATGTAATATACTGTAGGGTAAAGAAGTGCTTGTATTGAAAAAAAAAATCAGTTTGGGAGTTATTGTGATTTTCTCTTGCACAATAATGTGTGCAAGATCCTTTTGGAATAGGCAATATCACATTTATCAAGAGTGACAGATGCATAAATGCTGTCCTATACAGTTGTCAATTTATTTAATTATTTGTTTTTTTCCCCCCAAACAAAGGCTTGTTTAATTATTTTAATTATTTAATTTAAAATGAGCATTTTCAGATTCATTGGATCCATAATTTTCAGTTTTGGCCAAGAATGTTCATTTTGGTGCATCACTAGTTCCCATGATAAAATTGTGATTTTCAGGCTTAGAAAAGCATGGAGAAGGGTGAATCCTTCATTGAGTTATTCTGCATTATTTTATTCATTATTTAAATCTGTTCATTCCAAAGATACATTTCTGATATACAAGTGAGAATATGCTCAGTAAGGATTTCATAAATCACAAATGAATGGCAAGGTCCTCTTTTATAGTTTTAAATAGTTATTGCATTTGTATCATGCACTTATGGTTTTGTGTTGCAGCTAAATGTTATTTTCCTGGGCATTGCACTATATAAGATGTTTCACCACACAGCGATTCTCAAGCCTGACTCCGGTTGCCTGGACAACATCAAGTAAGGCATTTATTCTGTATTTCAGTGTGTGTGTACTTTATTGCTTTTCTTGCTCACACTACGACTGTCTTTATTTTCACTAAACACGCAATTGTCCTTTAATTCTGGACCGTTCCTTAGAGGTGTTTAAACGAGAAGAATGTCCTACTGCCTGTCTAAAGTTAGATGAAGTTTAAAGTGTCTTTTATCTGTCATTTTCTCCTTGATGTTTAAGTTCTCATGGGACCGAATCAGTAATGATTAAAAAAAAAAACTTCACATAAACTGCATTCCCTGTGCTATTTATTCAAATTAAGTCAGCATCATCTTTAAGAGCTAGGACACTTGGGGCTGGCATATCAGGGTGTGCTGATACACAGCCAGTAATGTGGGGGATCAGAAAGTGTGCAGTGCACAGTGTGTAGCATGTCTCATCTATACACTACAGCCCAGTGGCAGACAGTACATACTGAATCTAGGTTAGTTAGCATATTTCACTAATTGATTATTCTTTTTGATGTTCAGAACACAGGCAGAGGAGTCACTGTTTAAAACTGTGACCCAAATGCGGAAATTCTGCTGTAGTTCTGCACAAATATTCATGTTATACAACTGTTACTGTACTCTTATTTGATTGGACAAGTGGCATTCCAGAAACACTGATATGTAGTACAACAGCAGTGGGACTTTCCAAGCTGTCAATTTGTACATTAGTGTTAGGGAGTTTCAGGTTACATCATTGCATTATTTGGTTCAAAACACTGATTCATTTTGAGTGAGTCATTGAATCATTTACTCAACCAAATTAGTAAAAAGCACTGATTAATTCAAGAATGTTCGAGTGTTATATTTTAGTATTATTCATATACTATTATGGTACTGATTTTATTGAACTATTTATTTTGAATTGGCTTTTATTTTTATTTGTTAGTTTTGATTTGATTTGATTTATTTTATTTTTTATTTTAGTTTTAGTTAACTGAAACATAATGAGTATTGCGCACAGCCATGCAACGGATGATTCTGTTTCAGATTCTTTGGAACTTTTTTCATGGGAGAACAAAGTTACTGAATATTAACTTCTACAGTTAACAGTTAAAAAAAGTTCACCATGTTTACAAGTATGCAAAACTTTATTATAAACAGCTATAGTACCACCAAAAGTATTTTGATCTTAGCCACACTTAAAAATGTACAAATGTCAGTTCATTAAATGATTAAAACCTGTTCTGTGCCAATGTCATTTAAACACCTCTAATAACAATTAAATGTTAATGTGTAACTACATGTTTCCATTCAAAGTTTGAGGTCAGTAAAAATTTTTTAGTGTTTTTGAAAGAAGCCTCATCAAGAAAGAAAGAAGCCTCACCAAGGCTGCTTATATTTGATCAAAAATGGTGAAAACCATAATATTGTGAAAAGTTATTACAATTTAAAATAACAGTTTTGTGGTGCATTTCTGTGATGCATTTTTTTTTTCAGGATTTTGATGAATAAAAAAGTTCAAAAGAACTAAATTTATTTGAAATAGAAATATTTTGTAACAGTGTAAATGTCCTTACTGTCACTTTTGAGCAATTTAATTTGTCCTTGCTGGATAAAAGTACACATTTCTTTCAGATAATAACAAAAATCTTACTGATCTCAAAGTTTGAATGGTGGTGTGTGTGTGTATCTCTCTCTTTATATATATTTGAATGTTATTTCCACACAGTGGGATAAATTCAGGTTTTGGTGTCTATGGCAACTGTGCACTCTCATATACCTAACAGAAGAGCTTTTCTTCTCAGTATACAGTACATACCTATTGGCCCTATTGCCATTATCTAACCCTAACCTTAGTACTATTAGTCTCTTTGTCACCAAATCAGTAACAGAAAAAAAAGACTTTTTAATGAGCTGAGAGAAAAGCCTCTGCTAGCACAGGATACAAGATGGCCGATTTAATAAAGTAAAAGTTAAGTTAGAAAGTCTGGCCCAGTCAAAAATGTAGCCTCAGCACAAAATTCCATCCAAAGTTCTGAAGCTGCCGTGCATAGAATAGATTATCTGGGCTCCTGCAAGGCTATTGGCTACTGAGAGCTTAACCCCACCCACCATCGCAGCTCTCACTTTGTCATAAGGTGCAAGGGCTCCTAAATGTACTGGCAGTTGTTGTTTTTTTCGTCTTATACCATCACATTCAATCCCCCAATATGTACATTTGTGTCGACTGAGAAAATTCAACCATATTTCACCATCCTCATCATCATCATAAGTAGAGGTTTTCATTTTATTTGTTTGTGTTTTCCATCTCTTGAGTTTGTTTTGTTTTATTTATGATGTTTATGAATCATTCATCAGCCTCATCTCTCTTTTTTTCTTTGTTGTTTCCTTTTCCATCCTTTTTTTCTGTTTTACATTTCAGCATTCTGTTGAGGCATGGCTTGTTATGGATAGTCACTGGTAAGGGTCTCCGGCCAATCAGAGTGCCAGTTCTGTGAATCACGCATTCTGATTGGAGTGTTTAGCTGTGTAGTACCTCCACTGTTTGATTGATTCTCTTTTGAATGTTAAAGTGATTTAAGTGATTCATCAATTCTCCAATGTGGCTCTTTGAAATGAACAATGTAATTATAATTCTTCATGAGTGCGTGTTCTCTTTCTGCATCAGTCCCGAGTTGGTTCAAAATCAATATTTCTGTCTGTCTGTCTGTCTGTCAGTCTTTCCATCTTGATCCACCATTATTTATTTATTATTATTGTCTCTGATGGAAACAATAATTCATATTTACTGTCTCTCTGCGTATCATCTCAAAAGTTTATCCCTGTCTGTCTGTTTGTCTGTCTCTCTCTTTCTCTCTCATACTTTCTAATGATCTTGTTTTAGTGCCAAACATTAGCCTGTCACATTAGCGCAGTTCACAGTATAAATGGGTTGCAAGCTTATTATGTGTGAGTCTAAGTGTGTATGTGTGTGTGTGTGTGAATGACCCCAAAGACATAATGACATCACTAAATGAGTGTGAGTCTCAGTGCTAAGTACAGACTAGTAGACATTATGGCTGGAGCCAGCTTGACATTTGACTGCTGTAGAATAAAGCCTTTCTCTGAGACAGTTTATAATCTGATCCTACTATTGTCAAACTGAGGAAACAGATACAGTCCAATAAAATAACATAACATTTTAATATACTTAGATAATACAAACTAGCTGTGAGTGAGAGTTATGGACTTGATCTGTTTAATTTATCCTCATCTCTCTCTCTCTCTCTCTCTCTCTCTCTCTCTCTTAGGTCCTGGGTTATAGGTGCCATAGCTCTGCTTTGTCTGCTGGGGTTGACCTGGGCATTTGGGCTGATGTATATCAATGAGAGTACAGTCATCATGGCCTACCTCTTCACCATCTTTAACTCGCTGCAGGGAATGTTCATCTTCATATTTCACTGCATCCTGCAGAAGAAGGTGACACACACAAACGCAAATTCACATAAGAGTGATTCTTCGATTAGTGGCACTTTTGACTACTTGAGAGTTTGAAAAATGAAACTTTTTCGAACTGTTTCACATGCATTTATCACATTAGATCGTGGCCTTGATCAAGCTGGGATTGATCGAGTGGGTTTTTTTATATTGTGTGTGTGATGCTAATGCAATTTTTCAGTTTTTAGAGAAAAACAAGTTTGCTAGCAAAAGAAAAAAGAATATTAAAAATGATTTTACATAAAGAATCCTGAAAAAAACTTACCTAATCAGGATATTAGTATGATTTCTAAAGGATCATGTGGCACTGAAGACTGAAATAATGGCTGCTGAAAATTCAGCTTTGTCATCACAGGAATAAATTACATTTTTAAATATATTAAAATAGAAAACAGTTATTTTAAATTATAGTAATATTTCACAATATGACTTTTTAAACTGTATTTTTAATTAAATAAATGTAGCCTTGGTGTGCACAAGAATCTTAATCATTAACCCCATATGTTTTTTTATAAACATAGAATAAATATAATTTTTATTATAATTTAATCTTAAAAATTAGAGCCATGATGAAAATCAAATACATTTGAATCTGTCCTCTAAAGCTAGAATGATCATCCTAGCTGACAGAAAAAATTCCCCTTATTTGAAGAATCTTCCATGTATGTTATGCAAACATCTGCAGTATTGCAATCACGTGCACATACGCATACTGAGGCTCAATTGACCTCTTTCCTGGGCATTTTACTAAGGGTTTACTGGCCTCTCATTAGTAATGATCTCATTAATCAACCCTTCTGTCACATGCATGCTCAATTAGAGACCCTCAGCTCTTCAGATTTATTTAGCTCATGATAGATTTTAAACCATTTAATTATCTGATGGCCGACCGGTGGATTGCTTCCAGAGTCATTTAGCATGAAAATGCTCATATCCACATTACACTGATGCATTTTAGCTGTAGAGGGAAACAGATATTGATTCAAGAAAAATAATATGTGTATGTGTGAATATTTCTATGTACTGACGGACGGAAAGATTGGACTGTTGTGGAATTTATGTATTCTGCTAACCAACCTTTCACATTAAACAAATGTGCGTGCAGGCAACTTCTAAGCCTAAAGTGGATAATTTCAGAGATTTTTGGCTAATCTACCCATCTACCTAATGGATCTGAACACAGAATACATATATTCTCTCAAAGACCCACAAGAAGCTGTTTTTACAAGACGAGGGACTGATCTAGGCTTATTTGGGTTTTGTGGAGACAGCAGTGATTTAAATCAAAAGCTGTAAGTCCTGTTTTGTTGAGGTCTTTGAGGAGTTGGGTGTGCAGTCATCCATAGAGACGGAGGAATAAAACCGTTGGATTTTATTTGGCCGATCTTTGAGAGTTTTCTTTCAACAGCTGCGCAAACAATAATATAGCGTCCATGTTAACAACATTAAAAAGCAATTATAGCTGTATTATTGCTGATACAACGGGGAATTTTGTACTGATATTGGTCATTATTGTTATTATGTCTAGATTTTTGGATGGAGCAATACAAGTTTTGGTCCTTGTTGTTTGAGAATTGAGGTAAAGGTCGTGATGTTGAATGTATGTGTGTTTTTCCTGATTAAGATTACAGCGTTAGGAAGGTCGTCCAGCATGCTAACTATTGAAGTCATGTAAATGATATGAGGGTTCCTGCCATGCACACGAAAGTTCACTTTGCCATTCACAAGCGCTCACACACACACAGACACACTGTAACCTGCAGGAACTAAGATGAACCCAGTAAACTCTTTAACACTAGGATACAAGGAATGGCCAATCAATTAAAAAATGTAATCTAATTACAAGAAATGCTGACTAATTAATCAAATCACAGTTAATCACATACTTCAATATTTGAAATCGCCCAAATGAAGGCTTAATGTAACTATCAAGTAGAAAATAACTTTTCCTTAAAGCTTTAAAATAGGTTAGTGTGTACATCTTAATCATTATTTTTAGTAGTGTTTTTAAATAATTATAAGATAGATACAAATCTCATTAATTATTAATTCATAAATATCATTAGGTTTTGGCAAATCATACCACAATACATTTTACAACCTGAACTAACCACAAAAAATATTAAAAGGAATTTAATTTCAGAAATTGAAAACATGCTTATCATAGAAGAGTTGTCATTATATGAATGAATTGCATATGTACTTTTGAATAAATTAATAGATTTAAAATTTGTTCAGTTTATGTCTTAGCTGTCTCATTTTGTCTTCATAAAAATATTTACACAAAAACTTTGCTGTAAATAAAAGCAGTTGAATGTGAATGTTTACACACACACACAATATACAGCTGTGCTCATAAATTTACATGCCCCTTGCGGAATATGCAAAATGGTAATAATTTTAACAAAATAAGAGGAATCATGAAAATTGCATGTTATTGTTTATTTAATACTGTCCTGAATAGGCGATTTCACATAAAAGATGTTTATATATTCTCCACAAGACAAAATAATAACTGAATTTATAAAAATTACCCTGTTCAAAAGTTTACATACCCTTAAATCTTAATACTGTGTGTCATTTCCTGGATGATCCACGACTGTCTTTCTGTTTTGGGATAGTTGTTCATGAGTCCCTCGTTGGTCCTGCTGTTCTTCAGAAAAAACCTCCAGCTCCTACACATTCTTTGGTTTTCCAGCATTTTCTGCATATTTGAACCCTTTCCAACAGTGACTGTATGATTTTGAGATCCATCTTTTCACACTGCGGGCAATTGAGGGACTCATACACAGCTATTACAAAAAAGGTGGAAACATTTACTGATGCTCAAGAAGGCAACACAATGCATTAAGAGCCAGAGGGTGTAAACTTTTGAAAAGGATGATGATACATTTTTCTTATTTTGTTTAAAGATCATAATTTTTTCATTTGGCACTGCACTTAAGAAGCTACATAAATACTTAAATGTTTCCCAGAAGACAAAACAAGTACAATTTACCCTGATCATCTAATTCAAAAAGTTTACACCCCCCCAGCTCTTTATGCATTGTGTTGCCTTCTTGAACATCAGTAAATGTTTTCACCTTGTATAATAGTTATGTATGAGTCCCTCAATTGTCCTCCATGTGTAAAGATGGATTTCAAAATCATACAGTCACTGTTGGAAAGGGTTCAAATATGCAGAAAATGCTGGTAAACTACAACATTTCTCACCCCCCCCCAAAAAAAAACAAAACAACAACAACAACAAAACAAAACAAAAGACAAAACAAAAAAGCAACCTTGGTTTACCAAACTGTATGTGTGTGTGTCTTTGCAGGTGCGTAAGGAA
The DNA here is from genome assembly GCA_021397915.2 of Tor tambroides. Classification (NCBI taxonomy): domain Eukaryota; kingdom Metazoa; phylum Chordata; class Actinopteri; order Cypriniformes; family Cyprinidae; genus Tor; species Tor tambroides. The sequence goes on from JAFVLL020016259.1 coordinate 24,467, forward strand.
TATGGCCGATGTCTCCGCACACACTGCTGCAGCGGGAAGAGTGTGGAGTCAACCATCTCCACTTCAACAAAGACCAGTACAGCTCGCACACCTGGACGCTATTCCACCAACTCACAGGTAACACACACACACCTGCAGGGGATCCTCCAAAAACCATCTCAAGTGATTTTTCTAGGCCAGTGACTGGTGAAGCTGTCAATGGTCAATGCAGTCATCAGCTTGTTATTTCTTTGCACAGAAAGCACTTTAGCTCTGGCGTTTTCTCATTCATGGATGAATACAGTCCCACATGACCCAATTTCCCATTCAGCCTTATTTTAAATGGTGCACTCAGCATTCTGCTCACCTCGCTATTTGTGAATATAATCAGAAAGGTTTTCAATGCTGTATTCCAATTAGCCATTAGCCATAGTACAGTGCCGATAACTGTAGACAAAAAAGGAAAACAAAACCAACCTCACTGATCGAATGGCTGTATTATGTGAGATATAAGATACTAAATACTAGATAAAATAAGTTATCTGCATTAGACTACCATTGACGCATAATGCAATTTCTTTGTTTGCTTTCTTTGGACGTTGCTTTCCTTTCGGTTAGAAACTGAACATCGACCCCCTCTCTTTCTCTGTTGTCAGAGTCGTATTCGTAGGATGTGGAATGACACTGTCAGGAAGCAGTCAGAGTCATCTTTCATCACCGCTGATATGAACAGCTCAGCGACTCTCAACAGAGGTAAAGCCAAACATACACACACACAAACACAAACATGGCAACCATGTGTACACATGTACACAGTGTTCATACACATACATGTTGACAGAAACTGTACACACACACACACACACGTTTGTTTTTGTGAAAAGTGGGGACATCCCATAGGCGTAATGGTTTTTATACTGTACAAACTGTATGTGCTATTGCCCTACACCAACCCTACACCTAAACTTAGCCCTCACAGGAGACTGTGCTTTTCTACTTTCCCCCAAAAAACCTCATTCTCTATAGCCCTATTCGGACGGGACTAGTTTTCTAAACTACGTTTGAGTTTTGATTCTTATCACCTGACGTCTGCGATTTTCATGTACCAATTCGGACGGAACTAACATCTCCGTGTTTATTACAGAGGTGGGAGGGGCTGTTTTGGACATCTGGGCGTTTCAGAGATCACGTGCTCTGTATGCGTGCATTGCGTATCATTCGGATTGATTACCATAATCACACAAATACTATGGTGAAGCTAAATGACTAGTATAGCAAAACCATGTTAATGTGGTTACTTTAATTTTACTTTAGTTATTTATTAAACCCGTGTTTAATTTCCATAAAGGTACATATGTTATTAAAACATTATGTAGGCTAATTGAGTGCAGAAATGAACGCGAATAATTTTACCTGACGGTGATATTAAAATAGTCAGTCTTAACAGTGATCTGAACGTGATCTGGCTCTTGATTTTATTTTTGTCTTTTTTTTAATCATTATTTACTTCTTTGCCGGGATGAAAATATATCAAACATGAGCGCGGTAAGAGCCTACGGTAATTCACGTTGGCCAAAACACACAAGGAAACGCATTGTGAAAAAAAAAAAAAAAAAAAAAAAAAAATTCACAGACATCGCATTCGGATGGGATTAATTTTCTCAGAGGATCACTGAGTTTGCTGAAAAACAGTAGGTAATTTGCTCTGGAATTATTACAGAGGTTGTCTGAGAAAAACACAGACGTGGCAGATTCGGACAGATTAAAATCACCAAGTACGTATGTGAAACAAAAATTTCTCTAACGACCCCCTGTAAAACTAGTCCTGTCCGAATAGGGCTTATGATTTATAAGCGCTTTGAAAAGTGGGGACATGGGGTAATGTCCTCATAAGTCACCTTCACCTTGTAATACCTATGTCATATTTGTGTCATTATAAAAATGTATGTCCTCATTTGTCACAAAAACACACACACACACACACACACACACACACACATACACACTCAAAACAGGTTGTTTGGATCTAAAAAGTGGAACAGAAACCAGTGGTCCTATAAGTTAATTCTGACCAATGAGATTAGCCATACACAGAAAAATAATATACCCTAAAAACAAATATTATGTTTCTTCAACTATGGGCACTTATTTGTTGCTTGGATAATATTTTAGCATTTTAACACTTCAAAAATATTTAAACAGATTTCAGCAGTTTTTTTATATATGAAGGTTTTTTCCTGGCCTTCATCATTTATTTTTGCTTCTTAAATGCCTTACACGGATAAAGTATAAAAATTAAAGTATAAAAGTATACGTTTACAAAGTATAAAACGTTATTATTTTACCCTTGTCCTTAAGGCAGACTTTTAATCTTAATTAGTATTTTAAAAGTCATCGCATTTTAAAAACTATGAAAATCTAAGTAAAGAATTGCATGAAGATAAACCATTTCAATATTCATTTTATGTGACAGCTGTTCCTTCATATCATAACCAATATTTTTACTACTACAGTTTTTTCAACTGCTTACACACAAAATCTTTACTTGTCACAAAATTTCTGAAACCTGACACTCCAGAAGCACACACCAAATCTGCAAAACCATGCACTAATTCTCAGCCTTTGACTCAGTTTTCAATTTCATAAAACACTTTTTGCAAAACACAACACACAATTCTCTATGTAACACACAATAATCTAACAGGAATTAATATTATGGCAAAGGTGTTTGCAAATATTTGCTTTTGAGATGTGTTTGTGATATTTTGAATGCAGTTCAAATTGGAAGTGATGTGAGGCATTTCTTGGATTTGTGTGTAAAGTTTTGAAAAAAAGAGACAAAGTGTTGAAAATGTAAGCAGTTGAAAAAAAAACTGTAATAAAAGTGCACTAGTTTACCAAGGATACAAAATTGTCATTGAAGAGCACGCTTGAATGTGACATGTGAAGAAAACAAAAATGAAAAGGTGAATATAAATAGAATACTTCTAGTGTGTGTGTCATTTCCAATCAAGTTGTAATTTTGTTGTTTTGAAGGAAAAAAAATGTTTGTGTGTGTGTTTAGGATATATAAAATCAGGATATATCAAAAGAAACGAGTTGGTTGGTTTATTCCAAAAAGGTTGCAAATGTCATATCTATCACAGTTAGATACACCATAGAATGCTGATTGTTAGTTATCGTTAGTAGACAAATGACAAACTAGTAAGTGTTTTAACAGTGTTCCCATGGCCAAAAGTGCTCATAGATAAAGAATCGTATGAGTGTGTTTGTTTAATGAGAGAAAGAGAAAAAAACCTGCAGAAAAATCTGGAACGCAACAGGAAAGCCCTCTAACTTTCTGACCCTGGAGACCCAAATGGATCAGACATCTGTGTATGTGCTCATGTTCTGCTCATTCTCAAACACTGCCTGCCTCTGTTATGTCCAAGCGCTAATACGATTTGCTCCTCCGAGCTCCTTTGTCTTCTCCGTCCTGTGTAAACAAGAATGTGAGATTTTAAAAGTCTTCCAGCGACACCAGAGCTGAAGCCATGGAAAAACGCTCCCAATCAAGTCACACTGGCAGGACAAAATGTCAAACATTAACAGCTGTCCAACATAAACATCATCTGTGCTAAGTTCTGCACTGATTTTACTCTCCACATGGGAGGTTTTACATTCCTGTCCCCTCGAACTAACATGTTTAAAGCTGTTTAAACACAAGTTTACTGATTCCTTGTCTGCATCATTCTAACTGTTTATTGTACATCTTTTTTTCTGTCTCTTTGTTGCTCCTTCCTTCTGTCTTCTCTCAACTTCCTGCCTCCATATCTGTCTCTCTTCCTTTCTCTCTTTCTGTCTCTGTTTGTGGGTGTTGTAGGTACCATGGCTAACCATCTCATCTCCAATGCTTTGTTACGTCCTCATGGCACTAATCCTTATAACACACTACTGGGAGAGTCTGCTGTGTACAATAACCCTACTGCCAACATGTTCAACACGCAAGGTTTGCCTCTCAAATACACATTTACAAACTTAAGCACTTTTTGGATGGTATTTGTCTCTCAGGGTGACAAACTGTGAAATTTACATGACAAGGAGATGTGAGGCAAAATATTCCCACTGTATTTCCATACAATGAAAGTGAATCAGCACAGACACTGTCAAGTTAAATTTTGCTAAAGTTTGTCTTTTGTTTATATGACTGCTATAAGTTTTTAGTATTGTTTTTATTATTAATAAATAATTTAGATTTATATACATTTTTATGAATATCAATTTTACATAAATGGATATTTAATTAAATATCTTACACACAAACATATGGTGTATTTCCAGAAACATAAATTAGAGTAATCAGTGTTCAGGAATGCCACCTATAAAATGTATTTAATTTACATTTAATTTGAATGTATTTCATAAAATAACTTTAAAAGATTTAATACTTTTATTTTCAAAAATTCTTTAATTGGCTATAATCCTCTAATTTGCCCCAAATTTTTTAATTTATTCTTTATTTATTTATAAAGCTGTCAGAAAACAATATGGTGGTGGTCGTGGTAATTTTACTGTATAAGAAAATAAAAATGTGTAAATATATATATATATATATATATATATATATATATATAATGTTCTATTCTATGTATTCTATTTCTTTGAATGGCAAATTAGCACATTTCCAGTTCAACTTCCAGTTCAATTAATTTCAAATTCTGCTTAATTAATTTAAAGGGACCCAAATAATAAAATTCAGAATTTTGTCTAACACAGATTTACCAGAAAAAGAAATGATATAAAGTGTTCACTCACCATGGTGTGTGAAATTCAAACTTTTCTATAATAATAATAATACTAAAATACAAAAAAGTTGGTTTATTTCATATAGTGATTATATATGTATATTTTAAACATGAATTATTACATTATCTCATGTTTTTTAATATACATACTAATTAGGGCTGGGTATCGTTCAAAAATTTTCGATATCGATACCGATACCGATACCTTGAGTTCGATACCGGTTCCTGAACGATACTTTTTTCGATACCAATTTTATGAAATCAGTTTTAACAAGATTACGTTATCTCAAAAAACTTTGGTTTTATTTTTTTCA
>JAFVLL020016260.1:0-14551 GCA_021397915.2 Tor tambroides
CCAAATATTGTCCGATCCTAACAAACCATACATCAATGGAAAGCTTATTTATTCAGCTTTCAGATGATGTATAAATCTCAATTTCAAAAAATTGATCCTTAAGGCTGGTTTTGTGCTCCAGGGTCACACATTGCCCAGCCCTACATTGAGTGTTAGATTTTAACACACTTCTTTTGTGTGTGTGTGCAGGTTTTCTTTCAGCAGGCCAAACTTTAAAACTGGAACTGTCAAGCGGAGCGTTTCTGGAGCTCAGGAGTCAACGCCACTTACAGACCACCATAACGACAGAGCTTAGCATAGGAGCTACTTTTGCACTTAAAGAAGCGTAACCACACCCATCCTGTCTGCGGGACACGGACCCCCAACAGGAGTCACGTGGGGATTGGCTGTCATGTGACCACGCCCCCACACCGACCTTGGCCCAATCAGAGTTGTGCTCTCCATGGAAGGAGGTTTAGCCACCCGGACGAGACGCCATACTGTAGGTGGGGTTTGTGAGGGTGGGCGGGGCTTCAGTCCAGGACATAATTTCAAGGGAAAATGCGTTTCCATTTGAAATACATCAATCGTTTGGAAATATACTTACATGTTACAGAAAATTCTAGAATGAATTGTTTTTTTTGTGTGTGCGTGCTAGAAATCTGGATTTTTCTCAAATTTCAGTTTAAGAAGGGCCGGTTTAAGAATATTTAATTGCTAATTTGTTTTTTTTTTTAACTTGCATAATAGGTTTTAGTTTGATGTGATGAGGATAACAAACGGAAGTGCTCTTGATGTGGGCTCAACCCGGCAAATTGTTTGCTTTTTGGATCAAAAATGTTTGTTTTTTTTACTCTAATTGTTCATAAACTGCTAAATCATCAGCAATCCCCTTTAATTTTCCATATCATATGGCATTCCCATCAAATCTGTACTGTAACTCGTGTATGGTTCAACTCTAAACGTTTATCCGCTCCATCACAGTCTCAGATTCAGTCGTTTAATGCCTTTGAAGCCCATTTGAAATATGCAATGTTATGAACTGTGAAAATACTACGAGGTGGTTTGATCCTTGGATCTGCAGTGGGAATATTTTGGTTAAATTGTGCTGCTAGCAATTCTTTTGTTTGGAAATGTACTTTGTGTAAAGTTTAAACTCAACAATCGGTTCAGATCTCTCTGCTTTTACTTCAGTCTCGTTGTGGCTGACAAAATGACATTATTGACAATCTGTGTTGGATTTTTAGAGACGCTGCACATGTATTAACCCTTTCAGCCCTGGATCCCATCAAAAGTTTGGACTCGGGTCTTGACATCACATTGGCTTTAATCATGATTGGAAAAAAAGCGTAACTGGATGAAGCACTTTGCCATAAGCTGACATGACTGTTAAAGATTGTTTCTCTGTCATTACCCATGAGACTTTGCTTCAGACGTGCTGTGATTTCCCAACACAGACCTGTTAAGCTCCGGTCCTGCTCGTCAGACCCACTGTTTATGCCAAAAAAGAGGAGAGGAAGACATGAAAGGTAGACTGTAAACTTGATTTATTTTTGATATGCTGGGACAGGCCCTCTCACTCCCTTTTGTCATGACCAATAAAGTATTTACTAATCTCTGTCTGGAGGTTTATTTGAAGCGGCTGCGTTCATGTACTTGTGCAGATTCAGGAGAACAAGCTGAGGCGCTGATGCAACGCTTTTATTCCACTTCAGTAGCTCTCGGTGTAAACATTCACCCTCAAACAAAACAAAACACAAATAATGCCTGAGCCACGTGCTAAATATTTCAGATGCAGCTTCTTGATGTTTCAGCCTTTAATCACAGCGATCGGTCGGAGCTTGATGGCCTTTTTACTGATGCCGGCGTCGTGGCACGTGTTCACCACGTCTGTGACGTTCTTGTAGGATTCAGGAGCCTGATGTGCAAGAAGATGATGTTAAAAACATGCATATTGATGAGACTTTTTTTATTGGCTGTTCTACTTAGGTTCTTCAATATTGAGCCTGTTAAGCTTAACAGTTTAATAAGTTAAAAAGGAAGATAATTTGCAACAATTTAGGTCACAAGCAAATGTAACAAAATTATCCTATATATATATATATATATATACACACACTTGTATATAATATATAAATAAAATTGTAAAAAGAATTGTTTCAGCTCGTTTTGGAAACTTGTTTAAACAGTTTGCTAACAGAAAAGCAACTTAAATATAAAAGCATAAATTGATTTGCAGCTTATTTATAATAGCATAAAATCATTCAATGCATTTTATTGTAATGATTATTCAAATAACTGTATAAACTGTCAAAATAAAAATGGTTTCTGCATTTTTTGATGCTTAAATATCGGTAGGTTTAAAAAAAAAATCTTTACATGATTAAAAAAAAAAAAACAATTGCAAAGGTATAAAATATAAAAATATCATTGCTTAAAAATCTACTAAGTGATGGTTAAAAAAAAAAATTAGTGACCACTCAGTGGTAATATAATTACCAAGTATAAAAATATTCTTTTCTTTTTTTGGGGGGAAAACAAAAATTGTGTTTTTGGATAGTTAATTGGAATTAGTTCTTTAAAAGGGGGTGGGAAACAGTTTGCATAGAGCTGGAGCTTCTGGTTGTGACAGAATGAAGAAAGCTCACCTCCTCCATCACCAGCTTTGGTGACGCCACCCTGATGGCGATGCCCATGTCCGCCAGTTTATCCAGAACGTCCTGGAAGTCCAGGTTGCGTCTGGATTTGGCTCTGGATAGCGCTCGACCCTACAGTGTTCACAAACACAGGTCAGACGGCTGAGCACAACGACGATCACTGCAGCAGATCTGATCACATGACTCACCGCTCCATGACACGTGGTGCCGAACGTCTCCGTCATGCCCTGCTCGGTGCCCGTCAGCACGTAACTGCAGGTGCCCATGGTTCCTCCGATCAGAACCGGCTGGCCGGTCAGCTGTAGAGGAAGAAAGATCATTGAAATGTCAACCAAACATGAAAGTCATTTATAATAATGCATTAATCAATCAATCCAGGATTTGGTGCATATGCTAAATCACCTGATAGTCGACAGGGATGAGCGGATGGTGAGGCGGGAACGCTCGCGTCGATCCCTTCCGGTGCACGAGAAGCGTCTTCTGTCTGCCGTCCACCATGTGCTCTTCCACCTTGGCGATGTTGTGCGAGACGTCGTAGATGACGTGCATGTCCAGATCGTCTGGTGTGGTGTTGAAGACTTTGGAGAAGGCCTGCAGTGAAGGTCAGTACAAACACATTCAGCAGCAAAACTCTCATGGGATGTTATCATGCTGTTTGTGTGGAGCACAAAGTATGCACATGATCTGTATGCAGAGTGCACAGCAATAAAGGGGTGACACCAAAATATCAAGAGTGCAAAATAGACGCACTCCATCCACCCCCCCCCCCCCAACATTTCAAACCAAAAAAGTCTAAACCTTTACAAAAAGTTGTCTTTGAGGATGTCTAAATATATATATATATCCAGATCCACAACTTAATTAAAAATAAGTCTTTATACCTAAAAGCCACTAGAGAGTTTATAAGCCTGTTATATAGAGCTATATAGGAATCTAGTGGCTAAAAACCATGGAATTACAGATGTTTTTCTTTTTTTACTCCAACCAGATAGCACTAATCTGACTCCAAAAATTGGATTTTAAAGGCATTGTCTCTATTTTAACATGAAATACTGCCATAATTGAAAAGTAATATCAAAATCTTAAAAAACAAAAAAAATTGTATTTTCAATGGGAAAATATTGATCATAATTATTGCATAAATATTAATTAGTACCATGAAATCCTCTCAAAATACTAAAGAGAAAAGAAAAAATATTATGGAACAAAAATATATTACATTGATTTTACTGAAAATAAAAAAATTATTTACATTTCAGGTGTTTGGTCAGTTTTGACCACAAACAACACAAGTGTGACCCCCAAATGAACAATACCAGAGGGTTAAAACATCTAGGGCAGCTTGACTATGTGCAGTAATTTTTCCATGCACAGTGTACACAGCAGGAATGGTATGAGATATTTTATTCCCTGCGAGTGTGAGAACTCACCTGGCGGGTGAGGAAGGTCATGGAGGAGCGGTTGACCCAGGCATAGTTGCCGGCGGCCGCCATGCCCTTCAGATAGTCCTGACCCTCAGAAGACGTGATGCGAGCGCAGGCCAGCTGACGGTCATTCACCGTGATCTGATCCCGCTTCATCGCCTTCTCCATCGCAACCAATGCATCTGAACGCCAGAGTGAGGAATATCAAGCAGGGCTATTATAGTCAACTAAAACCATAAAAATATTGTTACTTAAATTTAATTGAACTGAAATCAAATTTGTGACCCTGGAGCACAAAACCAGTCATAAGTGTCAATTTTCTGAAACTGAGATTTGTACATCATCTGAAAGCTGAATAAATACTCTTTCCATTGATGTATGGTTTGTTAGGATAGGACAATATTAGAAAATCTGGAATCTGAGGGTGCAAAAAAATCTAAATATTGAGAAAATCTCCTTTAAAGTTGTTCAAATGAAGTTCTTAGCAATGCATATTACTAATCAAAAATTAAGTTTTGATATATTTACAGTAAGAAATTTACAAAATATCTTCATGGAACATGATCTTTATTTAATATCCTAATGATTTTTGGCATAAAAGAAAAATGGATAATTTTGACTCATACAATGTATTTTTGGCTGATGCTACAAATATACCCCAGCGACTTAAGACTGCTTTTGTGCTCCAGGGACACATATTAAAATTAATGTAATTAAAATAGACTAAAAAAAAAAAAAAAAAAATTACAAAAACTATATACACATTTTACAAAGAAAAATAAGCACATCAAAATGACAAATTTTAACTATTAACTAAAAAAAACAAATTTGACAATCCTTTTGGAAACAATTGAATTAAAACTTAAAAATTAAATTAAAATGGATTAAAACCAGCACAAAAAAAACTAATAAAAATTACAAAAACAACAAAATGTCAAACTTTAACTATAATTAAACTATAAAAAAAATTACTTCATCATCCTTAACTGAAATATATATATATAAATAAATGAAAATTAACTAAACTAAAACTAACATTGAAACAAATTAAGACATTTAAAACAAACTAATAAAATGACAAAAACAAAATGACAAACTTTAACTAGTTAATTAAAACCATAAAATTGTTACTTGAAAGAAAAAAAAAAAATCCTTAACTGAAATAAAATCGAATAATTAACAAAAGTTTGTAATGAACATATATAAAATAAACTAAAAATAATAAGTTAACACTGAAAAAAAACAAAAAAACTATATAGACATTTTAGAAAAACGGTAACGCTTTACAATAAGGTTCATCAGTTAACAACATTAGTAAACGAACTAAGAGTGAACAAGACTTCTACAGCATTTATTAATCTTAGTTAATTTCAGCATTTACTAATGCATTAATAAAATCACAAGTTGTGCTTGTTAACATTAATGCACTGTGAACTAACAATGAATATTTTCATTAACTTTAAGAAAAAATAAATGCGTTTGCTCGTGTTAGTTAATACACTGTTAACAAATGACACCTTATTGTAAAGTGTTACCAGAAAAACGTTAGTAAAAATGAAAACTATGATCGTATCTGAATATTAAAGTGATTACTGACCTGTGGCCACCTGGTGTCCGAGGCCTCGACTGCCGCTGTGGATCATCACACAGATCTGCCCCTTGTGGTCGATGCCCATCTTCTTGGCGGCGTAATCGTTGTAGATCTCGTCCACCACCTGAATCTCGGCGTAGTGGTTTCCGGCCCCCAGCGTACCCAACTACACAACAGCAGGAGAACATGACACGAGAGCCGAGAGAATCTGCAGTGCGTCGCATGATTTTGTCTTGGTTAAATGGCTGCTCTGTCAATTCTTCATCATCAGTTACCTAGGTGTGCTATTTGACAGCAATCTTTCCTTCGAAAAACATGTTTCTAGCATTTGTAAAATGCATTTTTCCATCTTGAATATCTAAATTACAACCTATGCTCTCAATGTCAAATCTAGATTAAAGACCCATCTCTTTAACCTGGCTAACACATAATACACTATCGCATTTCTATTATTCAAATCTGTTAAAGGACTGTTAGGCTGCATTAATTAGGTCAACCAGATCTGGCAACACTTCCCAAAACACCCGATGTACTTGTTACATCGTTAGAAGAATAGCATCCACGCTAATATTAGTCTGTTTCGTTCTTATTTCGAGATCACCGTAGCCACCCAGATCCAGATCAGATGGTGGATCAGCACCTAGAGAAAGAACCTCTACAGCCCTGAACATCAGCAGAGACCAGGACAACTAGATGAGCTCCAGAGACTGACCCCCAGTGAAGACCCTGTCTCCTAGACGGCCATCAGGACAAAACGAGTCCTCTGCACAATCTGACTCTGCTGCAGCCTAGATTTAAACTGCTGATTTTGTCTGGCCAGAGGAGAATGACACTATTTCCCCGTCTAAATACTGCAAAGCTGATGTAAAGCTGCTTTGACACAATTTGCATTATTAAAAGCGCTATACAAATAGTTGTAAATGCGTGTACCTGTGGCAGTCCTCTCTTCTTGGCTTTGGACGAGACTTTGTTGGGATCGGCCTGCAGCATCCGGCCGTATTCCTCGCAGTGCTCCTTATCCTCGGCCCAAGCGTATCCTTCCCTCAGAGACCAGTCCACACCCATCTCTAGAGCTTCCTCCAGATCTCTACATGTGCATAAAATTAATAACAATAAGAACAAAAGCCAATTCATATAGTGCTGTAATCATGATTGTTTACATAATGTGCGTGTTCTGTGTATATATAAGAATAACTATTCAGGTTAAACTGAGTGAGTGCTTAAACTTAAAACTTATTTCAGTATTATTTATTATCATATTATTTGTACAGCTAAAATTTAGTAAGGATTTGAATTAGCTTTTATTCTTAAAGTTTTAGTTTATTTCAATTATTCTCATTTAAAATTGAATTAATTTCTGTTTTAATATTACTATTTAGATTTAATTTATATATTTTTATATTTTTTTAGTTCAATTTTAATTTATTTATTTCCAGTTAAATCATTTGTGCTTTAATTTTTTTTTTTTTTTTAAATTACTACATTAATTTTATTTGCTTGTTATTGATTTTTTTTTTTTTTTATTACTGTTTAGAATTCATTTTTTATTTAAAGTTTGTAAGTTTAGTTCTTCAAGCTAAACTTATTTTAGTTGCCAAGGCAACATTTCTAATTTATGTTTAGTTTAGCTTTTTCATTTAATGTTTTTTTTTTTTCAGCTTTTCAATTTTTTTCAAAAAAAGCAAATATTTACTCCTTTACGACGTTTTAATGATTTGTTGCATCATTACTCAAATATTCACAAAATATTTTCATGTATTAAAATCTTTTGGTAATAAATATAGGCTCTATCTGTTTTTTATTTCTTGCAATAAACAATTAATCACTGTTGTCAAGCAAGTTAAGAGCAAAAACATAAATTGAGATTGGAAATATAAATTTTACTTTGCTCCCATGGGAATGACGCCCTTGGATCCGACTCCGACGGGAATGTGGTCAAACATGGACTGCGCCAGCTGCTCTTTCACCGGCTGCACGTCGCCCTCGTCCAGGTTAGTCCTCAGCAGACGCACGCCACAGTTAATATCAAACCCCACACCACCTGCAGACGAGACGCACCGTGAGCCTAACATCCTTAAAGGGATAGTTCACCCAAAAATGAAAATTTGATGTTTATCCAAGATGACTTTGTTTCTTCAGTAGAACACAAACGAAGGTTTTTAACTCAAACCGTTGCGGTCTGTCAGTCATATAATGGCAGTCAATGGGCTCCACGGCTTTGAGAGAAAAAAAAAAAACATACACAGACAAAACCAAATTAAACCCTGCGGCTCGTGACGATACATTGAGGTCTAAAGACTCGAAACAATCGGTCTGTGCAAGAAACTGAACAGTATTTATATCGTTATTTACCTCTGATCCACTGCACGGTCCAACTGTCCTGAGCGCGTTCATAACATCCGGTCATTGTTGCCAACCTAGCAATTTTGTTGCTAAATTTAGCAACTTTTCAAACTACCCTAGCAACTTTTTCCTTCCAAAAGCACCTAGCAACAAATTTAGCCATTTTAAAAATGTATTTGCCAACTTTGAGCAACTTTTGATAAGTGACAAAAAGGCACGCATTTTCCATCCAAATTACACAAAAAGAGGAAACCAAAGATGCCAAGCATTACACACATCACGTGAATTAAAAGCTATTTGCTATTGTTCAATTTAATAATAATAATTGAATAATTGTTCATTTGATACACTTTGTTAGTAGCTTGTACCTGCGATTGTTGATCAGTTAGTACACTGTAAGAAAAATGGAAAAGATTCTAGTAATTTTCCAGGACATTATCCACTGTAACCCAAAAACACAATGTGTCATTTAAAATGCATTTATAAAACCAATACGGAAAATTTTCATATATTGTGCCCTACTTTTACAGACTTTTCTTAGAGTGTAGCATACTAACTACTAATACACTGCTTAAAGCATAATTGTTGAGAACGTGCAGTATTACTAGCTATTAAAAAAAAGCTTAAATTGTGATCAAAAATGTGTAAGTGTTCAATAATTCAATTTATTTAAAAACGCGGTTATGTGCATATTATTTTACAAATAAGTCTAAATTAACAAAAATATATTTTTTTGCTGAGATTTGATGTTGTGACAATTTTGCGCAATGACATTTTAACATCATTTAGCAACTTTTAGCAACAAATCGGCCTTCCTTTAGCAACTTTCTCTGAAAATTAGTTGGCAACAGTGCATTCGGCGCGTGACGCGTCTTCTTGCTTTACGGCGGATCGCAGACTTATAAGTGCATTACCGCCACCTATCTCTCAAATTAAACCACTGATACTCCTAATTGAGATTGTATATAGTGTCAGTGGTCCATTTGAGAGATAGGTGGCGGTAATGCATTTATAAGTCTGTGATCCGCCGTAAAGCAAGAAGACGACGCGTCACACACCGGATGTTATGAACGCGCTCAGGAGAGTTGGACCGTGCGGTGGATCAGAGGTAAATAACGATATAAATACTGTTCAGTTTCTTGCACAGACCGATCGTTTTGTGTCTTTAGACCTCAATGTATCGTCACGAGCCGCAGGGTTTAATTTGGTTTTGTCTGTGTATGTTTTTTTTTTCTCTCAAAGCCGTGAGTCCCATTGATTGCCGTTATATGACTGACAGACTGCAATGGTTTGAGTTAAAAACCTTCGTTTGTGTTCTACTGAAGAAACAAAGTCATCTTGGATGCCCTGGGGTAAGCAGATAAACATCAAATTTTCATTTTTGGGTGAACTATCCCTTTAATATGAATCTGAACATGGCTCGATCACGTACCGGGAGACACCACGGCCTCTGGGTTGTCCATGTCAAACGCAGCCATGTTTCCAATAGCAAAACCATATCCAGAGTGGACATCAGGTAAACCGATGGACCGCTGCGGAACAGATTCAAACGAGAGAACAGGATGAAGCAACATGATGCGTTTCCTGTGACCGTGAATCCTGATGTTTCACTCACATGTATGATTCCTGGCAGGGCAGCAACGTTTCCAATCTGCTTCATAGCAGGCAAGAAACCACCAAACCCTGTCAAAACAGGATTTTTCACTCATATTGTCTCACATTTCATATGTAATTTAAACAGTTACCATTTCAATCAGCTCAATGTGATTCAAAACTGATTTGTGATGAGTTTATTAAAAAATAATAAATATAGGCTGCACTGGTGAATATTATGTTAATCATATAATAATTAAATATTAATCTTAAAATTAATAGCAAGTCATTTATTTTAAATATTACTGTTTAGGTTTCATTTTATTTTTATTTATTTCCAGTTTATAATTTTAGTTCAACCTAAACTTAACATTTCTAATTTGTTTAGTTTAGCTTTTTTATTTAATGTTTGTTTATTTAATGTTAATGTCTGTCTAATATATATATATATATATATATATATATATATATATATATATAAAAATGAAATATTTATATGTACACACACATATATATTTTATAGATATTGATATATAAATATATATTTATATATCAATATCTATAAAATATATATAAGTGTGTGTGTACATACAGCATATATATATATATATATATATATATATATATATATATGCTGTTTGTTTTACTGCATTTCTTGCATGAAACATTTTGAATCTACATGGTTATAATAGTTTTTCAAAGTAAATTCAGAGCAAATACATGTTGAGTTAATTTAATCAAATACATTGTTAATTTTAATTATAATATAATTTCATGTTCTCATTATAAGTACTTGTCACAGTGGACCATAAACTGGACCTTCAGACTGTGTGTAAGTTGTGTTTTATGACTTTCAACAGAGCACATGTATGATTAACTTGTTCTTAAGTATTTCTCAATCACTTCTAAGCCATGAACCAAACCAAGCTAATGTTTTAATTTAAACATATATCGTTTCTGCACTCATAACAGTGTTTGTATAGATTATTTAATAAAAATCAAATCAAAAACGTGCTGTAACTTCACCTCCACCACGACAGGCGTTTCTCAGCTCCTCAAACATGAGTTTCTCCAGAGGATCATTCACATAGAAAACACCCTCCACCTGAAGAACAAACATTATTCAGCATTTCATTCAGTTTAAACTACATTTCACATTAAAACCACAATAATCTGGTGTTTATTAACGCTGAATAAAACAGCCAACGTTGATAATCAGCACAGAGACGCGATAAAGTACTGCACTACTAGTTTTGTTATTAATGTAGTGATTGAATATTAGGAATATTTATTGATGTTTATATCTGCGTCACTGAATCACACCCGACACGCTTCTGGCGGATGATTTACCTGCATGTTCGGCACGAAGCCCTTCTTGATCCGCCAGCAGTTTTTGTCGATTTTATCCAGATACTGAAGCTCATCGTTATAAGAGCGACTCATTTTAAAATAGAAATAATAGACGCACTTTTGACGGCAAACTATATTGACACGCTTCGCCGGATATTGCGTCTTCTTCTCTGGCTTTATATGGACTGACGCGGGTTTGCTCGGGATCTCCAGCACCACCTGCTGCTCGCAAACAAATGCGCAGGAATTACATCAGAGAGTGCTATTTTATTAAATGGTAATAAAACGTGAAAACGTCTAATAACGAAAATTTTAATATTTTAATTCGTGATCTTTTTTCTTTTTTTTTTCCACGGACAAAAATTAAATGACAAAATGCATTAGCCTTTTCACTGCCCTCTTGTGGCATTGCATATACAGCAAATAATTTTTCAAAAATTACAAGCGTTTTATTGTTATTGGACTGGCTAACGAGATTATTTTAACGCTTCACAAGGTTGTTACAATTAATATAGTAAATAGAGAAAATTAACAAAAATATATCCAAAAGTAAATTAGTGCTGTCAAACGATTAGTAGCGATCGCATCCAAAATAAAAGTTTTTGTTTACATAATATATGTGTGTGATCTGTGTAAATTTATTATGTATATATACATACAAACACATGCATGTATGTATTTTGAAAATATTTACATGTATATACATTTATATATTTATATTCTTATATTTTATATTATATATAATTATATTTAATATATAAACATAACATATTTTTCTTAAATATATACATGCATGTGTTTGGATTTATATATATATATATATATATATATATATATATATACATAATTAATATACACAGTACACACACATATATTATGTAAACAACTTTTATTTTGAATGCGATTAATCGCGATTAATCGTTTGACAGCGCTAAACTATGCCTGCGTCCTAATGTGCATACTATCCACCCTATCTGCCCTAAATAGTATTGAAAATTCCTACTATCACATAGAATTTAGGATGGATAGTGGGACGTAGGGAATATGTCGTTGCAGGGCTTTTATTTTGAAAGTCTCGCTCAGCTGTTTTGTTCCGGCGCGGAGTTTTCCGGCTTCACTGCGCTACTTTGACGTACGTGAAAGGTACGTTTATTTTTGTTCCTGTTTTATTAAATATAAACAAACACATTCAGCAGAGGCTTTTCCTGTTTGATTTGCAGTGGCCTAATAACTAGATTAAATGCAATAATTGACGCTGCTTTATAGTTCGGCTGTTGAGTAAAGGTAAGTTATTATCAAAGATGTTGTTAGCAGAGTTTCGATGCTCAGCGAAATGAAAGTGAATGTGAGCTCGGATCTGCTTTGCTTCAGTGCAGAATGAAGCTCAGGGTGAGAATCAACAAACAGAGCAGCAGACTGGAGCTGGACGGACCAGAAGCGACGCTGTCGGAGCTCAGAGGCCGGGTCCGAGACGCCCTGCTGCCTCAGTGCGGACTGAGGTGAGGTCCAGAGGCTTCTGCTGCTTCTGTGTAGCTTTGGGGTTTCCGATCAGATGTGGATTAACATGAGTTGTTCTGGTGGTCAACAGCCCATGCATGTGATGCTGGTTACTATAAGAGCTGGTAGCTGGATTTTCCATAATATGTGACCCTGGAGCACAAAACCAGTCTTAAGTGTCAATTTTTCGAAATTGAGATTTCTACATCATCTGAAAGCTGAATAAATAATCTTTGTATGGTTTGTTAGGGTCGGACAATATTTGAAAATCTGGAATCTGAGGGTGCAAAAAAATCAAAATATTGAGAAAATCATCTTTAAAGTTGTTCAAATGAAGTTCTTAGCAATGCATATTACTAATCAAAAATGAAGTTTTGATATATTTACGGTAGGAAATTTACAAAGTATCTTCACGGAACATGATCTTAATATCCTAATGATTTTTGGCATAAAAGAAAAATGTATAATTTTGACCCATAGAATGTATTTTTGGCTATTGCTACAAATATACCTGTGCTACTTAAGACTGCTTTTGTGCTCCAGGGTCACATTATGGGTTTGATTTGATCACACTTTCATTTCTTCTGTCCATCTGCTCTTGTGTGTGTGTGTGTGTGTGTGTGTGTCTGCACAGGTCTGATGTGGAGTTCAGTCTGTCTCTGAACGGGAAGGAGGTTCTGTTGGACACGGGACAGACGCTCTCCTCGTGTGGGGTTGTTTCTGGTGATATGATCACTGTGATTTTGCCCCAGCAAACACAAACTGCCCCAGAAACCCCGAGCGGAGCAAACGCAGCCACATCCAGTGAGGAGGTGAGCTCTGACCGGAAATAATAATATACTCATAATAATAATAATAATAATAATAATAATATACTCATGAAATAATAATAATAAGGAATATCAGAATGTAAAATATTGTGAAATATTTATTTATTTCTATTTATAAAATATTTATCAGAATAAAATATTGTGCCTCACATGATGACGTTAAAACTTATGCAAAATGAAAGAAATTGTCAAATTTTGATTAGATTCAGTGTTATTTTAGTAACAACATACTATTGTAAATTTTTACAAATATTTTTTTCCTCTTGATTTTTTTTTTTTAAATATGTCCATATAGTTTGTTAATTTTTGTTATTTTAGTACATCAAGTTAAACTAAATGAAAATAAGAAATATTGCTTTTGCAAGAAGGTGAAATAAAATAAGTTTAATTTTTTTCAGTTAATGTTTATTTTACTGAAAGTAATAATATATTTTATGGTTTTAGTTAACTATAATATAACCCTGATTTGATTACATTTATATATTTTCTATTTTTATATTATTTAATTAAATTGTTAATATTTTGTGCATTTGTGATTACCACCATTTTTGATAATAAATTGTATTAAATCATAAACACAAAATAATAAAAAAAATACAAGACTCCAAAAAATTTCTCAAAAAAAAAAAATCATAAGGCTTGTTAAA
Organism: Tor tambroides; assembly: GCA_021397915.2. Taxonomy (NCBI): domain Eukaryota; kingdom Metazoa; phylum Chordata; class Actinopteri; order Cypriniformes; family Cyprinidae; genus Tor; species Tor tambroides. Next base: position 13,912 of record JAFVLL020016260.1, read on the forward strand.
ATTATGACTTATTAAATTGTTAGTGTTTAATGAATTCATTTGATTGCCATTGTTTTTGATAATCATAAATTGTTTTTTTAATCATAAAACACAGAATGCATTAAAATAAAAACAGACAAAACAGAATGTCTGAAAATATAAAACATATTTTATAGGGTTCTATTATTGTTCAAATTGTAATACATTATTAAATTGTTTTATGAGTTCAATTGATTAGACATATTTTTAATAATAAATTTGTGTTAAATCATTAAACACAGAACCCAGAAAAAATGTAGACAGGCAACAGAATTTCTGAAAAACTAAAACACATTTAATTGTTCACTGTTATTTTTAAAAGTTATAATATTGATATATTATTAAATTGTTCAAATTTTGTGAATTGAATTGAATAAATAATTTTTTATTATTTAAATGTAATAAAAAAAAATTTTAAAACAGTAATCACAGAATTTGGGAAAAAATAAAACAGATTTCATACGGCCCTAAAACTGCACTGCTAGCATTAATTAATAAACAACAAGAATCAAAGAAAAGAAACTGAAACGACAAAGAACCTGATGCCATGAGTCAGCGTGTGTGTGTGTGTGTGTGTGTGTGTGTGTGTGTGTGTGTGTGTGTGTGTGTGTGTGTGTGTGTG
>JAFVLL020016262.1:0-27021 GCA_021397915.2 Tor tambroides
AAATAAGGTAGAAATGGTTTTGTTTCTTTCTTTCTTTTGGCGTCACTAGCGTCCCCTTTCTCTTGGGTTGATTTGTTTAGTTTCTTTTCTTTTTTTCTTTGTTGTAAATATTTGTACATATTGGTTGTCTCTTTTAAGTGACTTATATTTTTGTAAATGCACTTTAGTTATTTGGATTCTTTCACTTTGTATAATAAATCACTTCCACTGGCAGTTTTTTGCATTGTTTCTTGCCGCCTCCATCATATTACAGATTTGCCACAATCTCAATGTTACTCCTTTTCCCCTAGATAATCTTAAAATGGTCGTAACAGTGTGTGTCTGTCATTTTATATATAGATGATTTTTCTCTGTAGTGAATGTAAATGTTTAATTGTGAGAATACTGTTATTCACCTGGGTGAGGTACTCCAAACCTGGTGGACAGCTCAGCGGTCTGTCTGGGACTGGCATGACCATTGGGACCTGAGGTGGCACATAACCTGCAGCAGAGAAGAACATGCTTACTTGCAGTATGTGAACTCTATACACATTATTCATGTCTATGTCTTTACATGCTGCTGGTGTAGGATAAACTGCATTTCCTCGATGAGGGCCAATGGTATATACACTAAGGGAGAAAGAGAAAATCTGGTAAACTATCAGATATCTGCACCTGTACAGATCATATGATCAGATACATGATACATGAAGTGAAGAGAATGAAAACATTGGTCTAGGAAGAAGTGACTCATATGTCACTGCACTGATTTTTTTTTTTTTTTTTTTTTACTTTTAAGAGTCTTTGAAGAGTTGTCAATGTGTTTAATAAGGTTGTGAAATCTATTGAATTCAACTCTCACCAGGTGCTACAGGCACATTGGCTGAAGGTACATTTGCTCCTCCTGTATGATCTACAAGAAAAATGCAGTTAAAATAGTTTATCATTAAGTTAAAAAATCAGAAAAGTGCTTTGTCATCATGGTAACAATCCACTTCATTGTATGCATTTCCTCAGCACTGAACCTGTTTCTTGATAATCTCCAGATCATCAACCAAACTATGCTAAATGCAACATACCAAAACAACCCTTTATTGGATCCAAACAGGAAAAAAAAGTGATATTTGATTTGCCCACTAGAGTGCAGCAGAGTAGCACAAACAGGAAACACTGTCATAGAGCAGTATGTTGTATGACAATTAAAGCAGAATAATTATTTACTTATATTCAACAGTAAAAATCCAGCTACATCTGGATATGTTTTAGCCTATAAAGTATAACGTCATTACATAACATTACGAACACATATCATATAGCCAACGAGTGTACATTATAGGGTTTAATGATTAGTTAGTACATTTCACTGTACAGTATGTTTCCCTCCTGTGTTTGCATGTTCCAGACAGACAAGTCTGTACATTAGTAGTGGCTATTTTTAGGTGACTTTACCTGCATTGTTACATTGTTATGCCAGTAGATGGCATCATTCGTTATTCATTTATGCAAGGATGTGAATACAGATTAAATGCTATTTCAAATGCAACTTCTGTAGTGCAGAGAGAGGGAGGTACTGATTTGATTACTAACAACCTGTAGTATCTTATTGTTGTACTTGAACTTTTACATATTTTGAGTCTTGGCGGATCAGAAAGTAACAAAAGACAATGTAACTGGAAACACTGTGTGCAAAATGCAAGTTACACACAATATAAACTTGCTTAACCATTGTAAAAAAGCAATATCTCACAATTGGGGCAACAAGTGATTGTCTTTATGAGTGAGTTATTGAATGTTTAAAAGCAATGATCCATTAAGTAATGGCACTACTGTCTATTGCTTGGAGATCACAACGGTTTGATTCTTGTTTCTGTTGGCGGAGCAAAAACACAACAGTAACTGGCAGTAAAATCTCGGTTACTAAATATTAACTTTGATTATTGAACCGTATAAAAGCAACTTGCAATCATGCTGTTGGTCTGAATCAGCACTCTCCCTTGTTAACTTAAATATTACTGCTAAACTATATAAATCATGCACCTTTGGACCCAGGACGACTACATTATCTTTTACATTTGTTATTCAACGTATCACACTTTTCATGATTTCAGATGGTTTAAAATTATGGGTAATCACTTACCTTGCAAAAACATGATAGGGGAATAATGTTCCTCTATACTGAAATGCAATAGCAAGAAATAAAAATAGAATTTCATTGTGAGTCTGCTTCAGTAACACTACAGCTGTGAAAAACAGTATGTGACAAAAGAAGTATGTCCGAATTCACAGTACTCATAAAAGAGTACACAATAAGGACCCTACTATTTCAGGCAAGATTCTAACGTGAGCATACGATGGACACTATCCTATCCAGTCACAGGAGAGGATTTGTGAATGGCAGTGAAGCGACACAACTGACACTGGAAACTCACGTGATAATAACATGCCAAATGTATTACGTCCAGATTACATTCAAACTACACACATTAATACTACATAGAACACACTTTGTTAGGGTTATGAAATAATTTCTTATTCAAAATAAGTACCTACTCAAGAGAGTATGCGATTCCGGACACAGCCTATGTGTTTGAGCTGACAGCAGTGCCGGTACTTCAAGTTGATTAAGGGCCGCAAACCACCAGCTTGCTCTGTGCCAGTGGACATGCACCGTAAAAAAAGGATTACAAACGTATTGACCTGCAAAAGAGCTTTCTTGCTCGTGATCTGAGGCAAAGCAAAACATAGCTACTTTGGGCTTCAGGTATGCACTTCAACTGACAAATACACAAAAAATGCCTGTCTTGATAAGTTTTCAATTAAAAGCAGCGAGTTATGTCTTAAGTGAGCATAAACAGTTAGGAAAGTAATCAAAAGCTTGACAGTATATATGAGTGCATTCGGCCTTAAAGCGACAGCAGCCAACAAACAACAACCACAAAAAACATGCTGCTGGTGAAGACTATGCAGTGTTTTATTTTTATATTTGAATACTTAATTTAGTAGACTAAATTGTATTTAATTTGTATCTTTTATTCATTGTATTTAGTGTTTGTAATTTTCTTACTTTTTCTGTTCTGAAAGGGTCATTTTGGGGGGGTTTTATGAACACACTGACAGGGACCCCTAACAAAGTTTTGCTTGGGGCCCCCAGATGTGTAGGACAGGCACTGGCTCCAAGTATAGCAAAGAAAAGCAGTCATGAAGAAAAGATGCACTAAATGTCAAAGGTAACCTACTGTGTTGACTCTTTGGCCTATAATAGTTTAAACTATTTGCTATGATTTTACAAAACAAATAAACAGTGACCAAAACTGAGTAACATAAATTATGCATGAGTAACATAAATTATGCAACAGATAAAACTGGCATGCAAATTGGTTTGGTATAATGAGCAGAGAATAGCATGGTCATGTGTCAGATGTGCACATTTTTCCTACAATAAGCAGTGTCACAGAGACTATTAGAGGCTACAAACTGGTCAAATTCAATATGACTTGACCAAGCGAACATTAGCATTTGGTGTGAAACAGAAGCAGTGTATATATATCATTATTATTTTTTTTTTTACATGCACTATGTTTTGTGCAAATTATGTATGAATGATCAGCAAATCAGGAGTATTTAACTGTTAAGTCAAACTATTGCAATTATGCCAAAAGTATCACTAGCTGTATGCTTACTTACCAGATTAAATGCTGACAGCACTTAAGTGTATTGAAGTTTTCATTATTTCAAGGATGTGTAGGCTTTGTCTGGCATTGAAATTTGTAATTCATTCACTCGTGCTATTGTCTGTCAGTTTCATTCATTGGAATGCTACAATTTGCTACAATATACTGTATTTCTCATGTCATTTTCGTTCATACTAGTGACTGAGGATGCAGAAAGCATACCCTATTTGTTTTCTTTATTTTACAAAAACAAAAAAAGAAGAAAAAAAAACAAGAAAAGTTTTGTTGATATTGGGAGTGAATCAGGGTATACAAATAATAGGCCTACTTATGTATTTTTTATTTACTTATGTAAATTAATGAAAGAACTATGAGTTTCTCTTTGTAGTTTGATATCTTGAGAAGTAAAGTAATTAGTAATCTGATTACTTTTTAAATGCAGTAATCAGTAATGTAATCAAATTACAATTTTAAAGAAGCAATTAGTAATTTGCAGTGGATTACTTTTTTTGTAACTTACCCAACACTGCAAACCATACATCAATAGAAAGCTTATTTATTCAGCTTTCAGATGATGTATAAATCTCAATTTTGAAAAATTGACCCTTATGACTGGTTTTGTGGTCCAGGGTCACATATGATGACACCATCAGGCTTGAGAGATTCATACAGCTCTCCATCTGGGTTGCCAACCATGTTCAGAGCTGTATGGAGGACAAATTGTGCCAAAAATTCACCAACTATCTCTGCCAAACAGAGTTCCCTAGTGCTCCAAAACCAGTCGCTGAGCCCATGCAAATAGATCACACTTGCCTTGTAGTAATAAATCCAAACAACACACAAGGCTAATAAGATGGATTCTGTTTACTGAACTTCACACATGCATGTCACAACTACAAGTCCTGTTTTGGGACATCTACTACATATCCCCTCCTCAGGGTAACCATAACTTTTGAACATCTCTGTAAACATATTTTCTGAGAACAAATGAACAACAAACAAATTAGAATACTGGTGCACTTATTTTTTCTTTATCTCTTTGGTTTCTTATTATGCTTAGCTCAGTGAACATAATCTCTAAGCCACTTCACTCATCTTCTTGTAGGCTCTTCCCTCTTCTCAGTGTGGTCTCAGGCACCTGTTCCACTTCTACTTCTCTCCTAGGCACTGCGGTCTCCAGTACACCAACAGACAGCTCTGGTTGTACAATTGTAGTTTCCCTCACTATTTTTAGCCGTTCATTTTTTTCCCTGAATGCTCATCTGTTCAGCCATCGTGGCTTGAGTTATGCCTTTGCTTGTGGCAGTGGAGATCTCAATTTCTGGCCCATTAACATTTCAGCCAGTGAGGGCCCATGTAGCAGCGGTGTGACTCTGAAGGCCAACAGTGCACGTTGAGGATCGTGATTCTTTAGCAGCAATGTCTTGATTGTTTTCACAGCCCTTTCTGCCTCCCCATTGCTTCGGCTAAAGTATGGGCTACTGGTTATATGAATAAAATCGTAATCTGCAGCAAAGGCTAAAAACTTGGCCATTGTGAATTGTGAGCCATTATCAATAATTAGTGTTTCTAGCACTCCATTTGTTCCATACGCTCTAACTCATCCTTTATTTTGTTTTCCAAAGGAATCGGGACTCTGCATGGGGCTGTGAATGCGTATGGCACAGTGTCAGCTTTTAAACGAATGCAGTAATCTCTCTCTCTAGTCTTCCCAATCCAGTGAATACTTTTGGAAATTTCTTTTTGAACCTTTCTTCTGGTAATTCTACTGCATCAATCCGTTCAATAAGCTGTAATGCCTCAATACCTGGCAGGCCCAGAAAGGGTCTGGAAAGTCAATCGATCACAAAAACAGGCTGAGAGGTTGTGCTGTCTTTGCTTTCCAACTTCCACATTACCTGTCCTGCTACGTGTAGTCGTTTATTATTGGGCCCGTACAGTTTTTTCTTTGTTTCAATCAAAGGTCTGTCTCTTCTGTAATCATATAGTTTTGTGGGGATGGCTGTGACAGTGGCGCCGGTGTCAATTTTAAAGGAAATACTTTCTCCATTCAGTGTTATGTCTGTGTACCATCCTGCATTGTGATCTTTTACTAACTCTAGATAAAGGGGGTCTTCATCTGTGTCCTGCTTTTCAAACACTTCCTGTTCCAGTTGCCCGGAATGACATACTACTACTACATAATGCCCCCTTCTCCCGCATTTCCGACATTCCGCATCCTTAGCTGGACATTCGAGAAGGGGTTCTGCCACATTTTGAACATTTACTCATGCTGGATGCATTCTCTGTCTGTTTTATTACATATCCTGCTTTGTTGTTTACTATTATACGCTGCCTGTTTTCTTTTTACCGGTCCTGAAACTGCATCCACTTCACTTTTCTGATCCATCTATGGAGTAAAGACCTGTTAACCACCATTGTGAAACTTAATGTCGCTTGCCACTTTGTTTGAGTGCCTGCACTCCTTGAATATGAGTTAGTCTGCAACTTCATCTCAGGATGTGAGATGTGCCTCCAGCTCAAGAAAAGGCCCGGTGACATCTCCGCACAAAGTCAATGAATACCTGGGAAGCCGCTCAGCTGTGGCAACTCTAATAACTCTAATTTGGCCAGTCACAAACACTGAGAACATCTGCTTCCTGGTTCTGGAGAATTGTGATTGTATGAATGGGATTGTATCAGGGCACCAGTGGCTTGTCAAGTGGAGAAGTCCTGAAGTGGAGTAATGATTGTTTCCCTCATCAGTTTCCTCTTCCGTTCCTGTGATCTCCATGAACTCCACTTTGATAGAGAGGCCTCTAGAGCATGGGTGGTCAATGAGTACATTTACATGGACAGCAATACTCCGATTTTAATACGATTAAGACAATACTCTGATTAAGAATCTACCATGTAAACAGAGATTTTTGATTACCTTAATCCGGCTAAAGTCATAATTGAAGTATACACAAATCGAATTAAGACATGTGGAGTAGTCCTATTTTAGTCGCATTATTGAGGTGCAGTACAGACATGTACACACCTTAATCAAACTATTACCGTCGTGTAGGACTTTTCTCCGCATTTTGCAACAGGATACATACACGGCAGTGGTCAAACATTTGACGTCAAACAAAAGAGCATGGAGTTAAGGCTAGAAGGGATATGTATGGCGCTACTGGGCATGCGCACATCAATACAGCGTAATTTTTGTACAACACTGTACAACAATAATTACTGTTTTTTTCTTTATTGTAAGGGGTAGGTTTAAGTTTGGGGTATGTGTAGACGTTAATAAAACACAATCTAATAGGTAGAAAATTAATTTCATTGTTCATTTCCAGTCGATGGGGCGAATTCCAAACGGAAGTGAGCATCCCTATGCCTATACTCCCTTCGAAGGGCAGAACCCTTGAAGTGTGTTCTTTGAAGGGTGTAGGACATTACTGTCCCCTATAAACGTTTGGAACTCCCTTGGCAAAGGGAATGATGGACAAAATGTTACCTTGACAACGCTGCGTGTGCGTGCAGCATTCAGCGCTCCAACAGTTGTTGCAAATAAATATTTCTTCTTATTGTTAATATTTTATTCAAATACTGTCTAATTGAGTCTTATTTACTATTAAACTTTTTCAAACTAAACTTGCTTAAACTTGCTTACAATACAGTCTTAAATCATATTTCTATCACTGACGAAAATATTTTGTATTACATGAAAATAAAGACTAATTTAATTAGCTTATTCTATTCTATTTTAAAGCAAAGTTGGGGTTTATTTTGACCTTACATACAAATGTTTGTATAAATCAAAATAAACCCCAACTTTGCTTTAATATGCATCGCAAGATCTCCTAACTGAAGATCACATGATCACAATTGAAAATCACTTCCGTTAAATGACCATGGCATGTTTTCTTCGCTAACGGACTTCTGGAAGGGCCCTTTGTGAAGGGATTAAGTTGTTCACTTTCATTTGGACAACAAATGGCATCCCCTTCTCGAAGTGCCCTTCAAGGGCGCAAAAAAGCCATTTGGAATTTGCCCTGTATATTCATGCGTGAAATTCTGGAGGGGACATCGGATGGTGTTGCGTGGGGATGTAATGACGTGTGCCATCAATCATCTGTGAACTATAACATGTAAAACGGGAACATGAATGGAATATTCTAAAAGCAACTCTAAACACCTTAATCATAATATTGTCTTATTCAGAATAATGTACAGTAAAAAATTAGATTACTGATGTCCATGTAAATGTAGTCAGTGTCAGCCTGCAGAGTTTTGCTCCAGCTCTAATCAAACACACCTGAACAAGCTAATCAATGTCTAATGATTACTAGAATACTACAGGCGGGTGAGTTTTCAATCAAGGTTGGAGCAAACCATCAACATTCCCTACTGTTTTGAAATTTTTCTTTGTAGCCAAGAAAGACTGAGGCCTTGCATAGACTATCAGGCACTAAATCCCTCTCGTCCACCATCTTCACCAAGCTGGACCTCCGAAGTGCCTATAACCTCATCCAGATATGTGTGGGGGATGAGTGGAAAACAGATTAATCCGTAATACAGTTCCATCACCTCTCCACTCATGAATCTCCTCCAAAGGCAGGCCCAAATCTCTGTCCTGGACCTCAGAAGCAACCAAAAACATGTTCACTCTCCAATGAACCTTCACATCTTCTCTATTCTTGGTTCATGTTATGTTTGTATACCGATATAAAAAAACCCCATAAATCCTCTAATTCACATCTTTACCATCCACAAGCAATTTATAATCAATAGATATGTCATTACCTCTTGTATTGGGAGATGTGGTCAGAAGTTTCAGGAATCCTATCCCAGTGTCCGTGCTTACTCAGTCAGGTCCGGACTGCTTAGGGCTCAAAATTAGTCTTCATCAGATTCAGATAACAGGTTATCAAAAATTAATCACTCAGAGACTTGTTTTAATAAGAGTTTAACGCATCACCATTTGAAATTTTTTCGCTTTATTAAAAACAATAACTCATAAGCAATAAATCAAAAGTAACAGCGAGCAAAGTCTTCACCTCAAATTTCGGCCAACAAATGAGCCCTAAACATAGTATTCAGTCTTGCATAAAATTTGCATTAATTTCATAAAATCCTCCCTGCGTTCTTCCTTATTCGTCAGTCACTGTAATCACCTCCACCTGCACAGACAGGATGCATAACCTTTGTCACAGATGCTGAGCACACAGTATCAAAAGTTCAATTGGAAGAATTGCAGTACCTCTAAATAGCAAGCATGTCTACTTCTACTTTAACCTATAAAAAGAATTGTAAAACCTTTCAAAAGCGTAAGCAAGGCATACATGTCTAAACCGCATAGATAACACTTCTACACAGGTGTGATAAAACATTACACAACGGTTAGCTAGAGGTTCCATTTCACAAACATGTTGCAAAATGCAACCCCTTATCTAAACCGTATTTACAAAGTAAGCAGAGCATCTACATAGCGGTTAAACCAAAAAGCAACTAACACCTGCAATCTCAAAATAGGATGCACGTTTGAAATGCATCTAACATCTTCTAGAATTTTAGCACAGGAGCTTGAAGCTTCAATGTTCCCAGGTCATTCGCTAAAGTTTGCAATTCAAAATTAAAATTATGTAATTCAATCATTTCTTTTAGTAATCTCATTATTTTCTTATTTATCATTTCCTGTTTTCTCAGTAAGCACACCATAGCTTTTATCTTGAAGATGATCTTCTGATGTTCCAGCTCCCTCTTGTGCCCGTCAGCGCTGTTCTATTTTCTCTTGTTTTTTGACTTTGCAGCTCCAGTCTTTCTGAAGCCCTTGGACAAGGAGATCATCAAAATGAATTTGTAGTTTGCCTGGTTCGTTTTCACTGTCTCCAATTGAGAATTGATCAGGATATTGTATATTTATTGGGTCATCTGATACAACATTCACCCAGAACCTGATAAATCCTTCTTCTTAAAAGTAGACACCTCAATATATGGAGTTGGAGCACTGTTATCTCAGCAGCAGGGACAGCCCCCTTGACTTCATCCATGTGCCTAGGTTGAGTAGCGTAACTAGTCTATAGGCCGGTACACACCAAAACGACGTCGGGCCGACGGTAAGCAACGGTCGGGCTAGTTTGTTTGGTGTGTTCCACTCGTCGGCTCTCGTCGGGCTCACATAGGCGGCAGTTTGCCCGATTCAACATGTTGAGGGAGAACTCTGATTGGATGTTCAGTTTAGCGAAAGAGTCAGTGCTCGAGAATTACAGCGAAAGTGATGAAAACAAGCACATAAATGAAGGCGGTACAGACAGAAGGCTGTTTAAATGTTACTGATCTTTCCCAATCATTCTAATAAGCGAATGTTTTCATAATAACATGAGCCTCTTAAAATGATTAAAGTTATCAACATTACTGATATTCAAAATGGTAAGCAAGCACTGATTTGTTTTCATTTCGTATATCTGTGTTTATCTTGTATATCTTTGTTTCGGTTTCTCCTTTTGAATTACGAATATATAGTATTGATAGCTGCTGATATACCCTGCGTTCCATTCGGAAGGGCTCATCCCTATGCCCTAATCCCTTCAAAGGGTTTACCCTCCGGAGTGAGAGCTTCGAAGGGTTGAAGGGCGTAGGGGACCGAACAACTATTTCTTTAAGTGCCCTTCTGCGTCATTATACGGAGGCGGCGTCATCATGCAAAGAATCAGCGCAAAGGATCATGGGAGCCCGAAGTGTCCATCAGTTGTACCCTTCAAAATCCTTCATTCCAAAGGGCCCTTTGAAGTGGCTAATTTTGAGCACTTCGGTTTGGAACGACACTTCAATATGGCGGCCATGATTGTTTTCACTCCGAAGTGCCCTTCGGAGGGCAATATATCCCATTTGGAACGCACCGATAGACAGTTAATTACTCTCACGCATGCGCAGAACGCACACGTTAGTTTGCCGTCGGCTGTAGTCTGTGCGGTGTGTTCGTGCACAGCTTTTTGGTCCGATGCTGCCGACGCGAGGCGACAACACCGTCGGCTTTCGTCGCCGCTAGTTCTTTGAAGTCGGCTTGGTGTGTCCCGGCCTTATAACTGATTGATTGAATACACGTGTTGAGTAGGCTATATAAAGATGAAATGTTTCAAAAAAACGTTAACAGAATGTGAAATGTTTGTTGTGGATTTTAAATGCGCTGTTATTTTTTGCACTTGTAACAAAAGAAGATGCTAGTATCTCAGCATGTGATCCTCTTTTAAGTATGAATTTCAAGTATTATTATAATTTTTTTTAAAGGAATTTGTTTATAACTTTGAATCAGGTTACATGTGGATTGATAAGTGCACAAGATCATATACTACATTTTCACATTTTTCATATTAGGTTTTTTTTTCTGTTGCACTATATGCATATAGCCTATTGTGAACTACAAAAATGTAAAAAGCATTTTTTATTTACCTTGAAAAAAAAATTATTATAGCACTATTATTATTATTATTATTATTATTATTATTATTGTTTTCAACTTGTTCTTTAAATTTCAGACCTACTGGGATGTTTGCTAAAATTGATGAATGTGGCACAGTCCTAGTGCAGTTTCCAACAGCCCATTGCCATGGTCAAGCAGCTACACCAGAATGGTGGATTTTTTGATGTATACCACATGTAGTCCTGAAAATAAATTAATAATAAACAAGTTATACATATAAATTATAAACAATTCTTATATTACAACTCAGAATTTTTTTTTTTAAGTATTTTAACGATATTTACAATAAGTATGCAGGCTCCCAGTACAGTTGCTTTCATTTTGACATCCAGGTTGCTTGGAAACCTCAGAACAAAACCTGCACCTGCATTTGGTCCACTGCTTGTGAAAGGTTTCAAGATCGTCCCAAATGATCTTTCTGTCGCTGCCTCATTCAAAGACAGCAGCTGTGATCACAGTATAAGACAGGTAATAATAACACACATTAACACAATAAGCATTCAAGCAAGTTGGTTACTACAGTATTCCTTTTTTCTTTAATATTATGTTTTCACTAACATTTGAATGTTTTTGTTTTTTTCCTGTTAAACAGCACCAGATTTACAGCTTTAGCTTCCATCTGATCTGCGGTGACACTTAACAATAAGGTTAAATGAGTTAACTTTGGTTAATGCATTAGTTAACATGAACTAATGTATTTTGAAAATTATCAAAGACTTTGGCTTTCCTATCCTAAACGTATCTCCCATAAAAAAGGGCCATTTGACATTCCTGAGGTGCTGATAGTGATCAAGGCCTGTAGGCCAAGATGTGTATACTTTGGGGGTCTGCTAATTGTCACATCTTTAGTACAGTGAGTGAAGCTGTAATCTGCTGATTGGTCAGGGTCAGTGGTCAAGGATGGGATAAAAGAAGATTGTAACTGTTGGTTTGTCTCTTTTATTGTCTGGCAATCTCTCTTTTCTTTGCTGACATTCTCTCCCTGTCTTTCTCTATCTCCCCCCTCTCTCTCTGGGTACAATGAATTGTTTTATCATCCTTCATCTATTTTGTAACCAATTCAAGTGTAACCATAATCAAATACTGTTATTAAACCATTTCTATTATAAATTATGTGCTATCTAGTCTTGATTCAACACTAACATTGAAGTGTTACATATTGCAATACAATATATTCACTCAACAGCAATGGTCTCCCACATACTTTGCTATTCTAACTATGCTTATTTCTGTTAAGTGGCAATGGGTGGTAATAGGCAAGAAATGTCCAGTTTTATACCATCGTGCTGATAATGTTTCTTTAGTCTTGCAGCAATCCTACAGCCTGATCCACTGTAGGGAATCCACCACCATTACACTAACAACTAAAAAGCACTTCTGTTCAGCATTACTTAATCTTTGTTAGTGTTAACTTATGCATATACTAATGCATCTCTTTCACATTAACAACTTAATTACTTTATGCTGGTTAAAATATTAGTTAACATTAACAATGAACAACACATTTCTTCAGCATTACATAAACTTTGTTAACGTTAACTTATGCCAAAATCCCTTTCAAGGAAAGTCTGTTCACTCTGCGGCCATATTTGCAACACCTCCGGGCAGTTCAAACAAGACCAAGTCCTGTCTAAATGAATGGGGGAATCCTGAAATCTCAAAAACTGCTTGCTAAACTCACATATAAAATTACATATTTCAAATCAGCAACAAAATCTGAAATGAACTGCCCCGTGAATGTTGTTTCTTATGCTAAAATAACATTTAAAAAGCTTATTTTTCAGGCTAGACCAGCCAATGCGCATGCGCAGTTATAACGCGCTTAAGACGGCGCATGCGCATTAGCTGGTCTAGCCTCAGGTTCCTATGAGAACCGGAGTTTTTAAAGGCTGCTGCAGTGACAAGATGACTTTACCAATCAGAAATTGGCTCTTTCATTTAAAAGGTGGGACTATTCCACCATATTGCGCGTTACAGTTTCTCCCATTCATAAGTATAGGAGTGAACCGTCTTTGTATTTATATAGTCTTTGCTTACGCATATACTAATGCTTTAGTTAATGCATTTAATAGGGTGGCCATATGTGCCGTTCATACGGGACACGTCCTGGCCAGGATTTTAATATTGCCTAAATCATCCAAAGTAGTTTGACCAATAACATGCAGGTATTGTACATAATCGACCAATTGTGGCAAATATGCGCACGTGTTTGTTTGACTTGAAGCGTCGCTGCGCACCGATCAAAAAAGACACCAAAGTAGGCGTGAGAGCAATTTGAAAGCATAAGGAGCCATCTGCTCTGCTCTCTATAGCTCTCATGAATGTCACACAACAATCAATCTACCTGCACAGTGCAAACAGCCAAAACCTGGATATTTTAGGCAATATAGAAATCCTGGCAAGGACGCATCCCGTAAAAATGGCCCGTATAGTCACCCTAATTTAACATGAACTAACAATGAACAACACCACTGTTCAGGATTACTTGGTCTTTGTTAATGCTAACTTGTGCATATACTAATGTAGCAGTTAACAAACAAAGGATGGACATGTAATGCAGAGTCAACAGAATTGGGATCCATGTGTGGCTTTATTGACAATAATACTCGTGGTGCAAACAGGCAGAGGTCTATCACCAGCAACAGATATATCCAAGGCAATTCAGAGGCGTAGTCACAAAACAGGCAAAAGGTCAGGGCAGGCAGCAAACAATACAGAGAATATCCAGTAAGATGAGGCAAAGAAATAAAGGCTGGCAGTGACAAGTCAAAAACAGAATAAACAGCCTGGACTGTTTATTCTGTTTTTGACTTGTCACTGCCAGCCTTTGTTTCTTTGTCATACACAAAGGCAGCAATACACAGGAAAGAACGCTCATAATTGTAAGCCATGGCAAAACAAGACTTCACAAAGCATGTGTGTGTGTGTGTGTGTGTGTGTGCAGGGTTGCCAGAATTTTAACATAACAAATGTGGTAGCAACATTTTAGGTTTTTACAGATTTAACTTAAATTTACATTTAAAAACCATAATTCATTAACTGATATAATATTAATACAGCAACCTATTGAAATACTGAAATCTGTTTAGTTCCTTTGCAATACACTGATAACCACCAAAAGCAGGTGGTAATGAGAATGTCACATGATAAACCAAAGATTATCACAAGCAGTTTTTCCACAAGCTGAGAAGAAAAGTACTAACATATATAGAAAGTGCACAGTGTCATTCATACAAATACTAAACACCATCATGGTAACGCAATAATGCAATAAACATTAATTTTACAACAAATTTTATTAGATGTAATATACAACCCTAATGTACACAACTTATAAGAAAAACACTAAGAAGAAACATAGATACTGAAGATGTGCACTCGGAAGTCTATAGATAAGAAGATGTGATATACAACTCCATTCAGTGTGAAAAGAAAAGAAAGAAAGAAAGAAAAAGAAAAAGAAAAACACTCACTGCGCTTGTCTGAATAATTTTTGTGGCTTTAACAATTATTAATTTATTTCTAATTTATACAGCGAAGAAAATGTAGTTAATTTACATTTGATTATTCAATTTCTGTTTTTGAACACCTACCAACCTAAAAACATCAATGTGTCATCACTCACGATAAAAATCTATGCCTCAACATTGTGCAACCTCTGGTTGTAAAAAACCGCAACGGGAGAGATAGTTCGAAAGGGAACCTAAGCCCTATTCGGATGGTACTAGTTTTCTAAACTACGTTTGAGTTTCAATTCTTATCACCTGACGTCTGCAATTTTCATGTACCAATCTGGGGTGCGTTTCCCGAAAGCATCGTTAGCCAACTATGGTCGCAAGTTCCGTCGTTATCAGCATAGTTCAACGATTTGGTGTTTCCCGAAACCATCGTTCCAACGAACGTTCGCAAACAGCATCGCAAACTTGTGTGGTTGGAACGACAGCTCTCGAGCTGTGGTTAGAAGCATAGTTTCTAGTTTACATGAGATGTAGACTGAATAAATCCTTATCTTTAGCAAAATAAGCAAGCTGACATTCAGTACAACCCGTGTTATTTAGAATACATACAAATGTAATTTACGTCTTTTAGTTTGTCAAGAGATTTAAATGACCGTTTTTTTGAAGACCGCATGTGCGGACCGTGCTCTACTATGTAAGAACGAGCCAAATATTGAGTCTGGTAATAAAGCAAAATAACTGAGAAAAATTAGAAATGGTCTGCAGATGCCATGTCTGTAACTTATATGACAAAATCTAGCGTTAATTCAATCTCAAACAGATTAATTAAATAAGTTATTAGTCCACCACGATAGATGTCGCAAACTAACGTGGTTGAACGATACTTTGCGACATACGGTTTCGGGAAACAGTCGTGACTAGCTAGTTGATTTCTCCAACGATGCATCGTACTATGGTAGTTAAGCAGCGAGCTATATAGTTGTACGGGAAACGCACCCCTGGACAGGATTAACATCTCCATGTTTATTACAGAGGTGAGAGGGTCTGTTTTGAACATCTGGGCATTTCAGAGATCACGCGTTCATGTGTGCATTGCGTATAGACAGTCATTCGGATTGATAGTATAACCAAAGTTTTACCACAAATACCTTGGTGAAGCTATATGGCTAATATAGCAAAACCATGGATAATGTGTGGTTACATTAGTTTAACTATTTTATTTATTTATTTATTTATTTTTGTAGTAAAACCATGTTTAATTTTCATAAAGGTACATATGTAATTAAAACATGTAATTGAGTGCAGAAATGAAGGTGAGTAACGTTAATCTTACTTGACGCTGATATTACAGTAGTCTTAACAGTTTATGTGATCTGGCTCTTGTTTTTTATATATAGTTATTTTTTTTATTTCTTTGTAGGGATGCACACATATCAAATATTTGCATGGTAGGAGCATCTACGGTAGTTCATGTTGGCCAAAACACACAAGGAAACGCGTTGTGAACAAGTCAGCAATCACAGACATTCGCATTCGGACGGTATTATTTTTCTCAAGGCATCACTGAGTTTGCCGAAAAACAGTAGGTAATTTGCTCTAGAATTATTACAGAGGTTGTGTGAGAAAAACACAGACATGGCAGATTCAAACGGGATTAAAATCTCTACATCTGTAGCACTATTCGGACAGTAATTGTTTTTCATGGGGACGTAAGTGATTTTCACCATTTACAGGGGGTAGTCAGCGATTTAATTACTGTCCAAATCCAGAATGTCGGTGTTTATCTCTCACCACCCCCGTAAAAATCCCCAGCCAAATTACCTACTGTTTTTTGACAAACACCAAGGTTGTGTGGTAATTATTGCCGTCCGAATCCACATCTCTGAATTTACGAGAAGAAATCGATTCAAAATTCAGTGTTTAACCCCTTTTTGTGCATTCCCGAACACCGTACGGTAATTGTCGTACTTCGGTGTAATTTGCATACATATTTATTTCTGAAATGCTGGAAAGAATTTAAAAGAACAATACTTCATAACTGCTCCACCACAGTGACTGGGAGCAGAAAGAGAAGAAAAGCATGTAAACATTCAAAATGGCTCTTTATTATGGCAGCAGCAGGTATGTTATACAATTTTAAAATGTGTACAGTGACGGCGCTACACCGGGGCTAGGGCGGGGGCTATAACCCCTCAGAATTTTGAATAGCCTCAGTTTAGAATACACATGATGGGTCAAACACCCAATAGGGTGACCAGATGTCCCGTTTTTCCCGGGACAGTCTAATTAAAACAGACTGATTAAAGGTAACCAAGCTCGTCGTAGAACAAAATTAGCATCCAATCACAATTCGTTCCCCTTCAGGAACTCGAGCTGCATCGAAACGCAGTGGGAACGCCTTTAGCGTGACTGCGCTCTGAACCACGTGTGTAATCTGTCCAATGGATGGGCAAGACGTCACGGGCAGGTGACGTAATCGACCAGGAAGCTTAAAAGCACGTGCGGTGGAACTGGCGTCAGCTTTTTGTCATTCAGCAACCGCTACTCTGTATGTGTCTGTCGATCTGTGTTGTGAGACTTATTTAGTGTTGTTTGTCCCAGTACACAATCGCTCAGAATAAGCTTCACAATGTCTAAAGGCCAAAGTATACTTCGGCCGTCCGCGTCCGCACACCGTCCGCATTACGTAATTTTCGTCATCAGGAGGGCTTGCGGACAGCCGCACACCCCGTCTGCGTGCAGGCAATTTTTTGAGACCGCGCGGACAGTGCGCGTACAACAGCGCATACGCGAGGTGAATGTTGAGAGAGCGCAAGTCAAGTAGGTGGTACTGTGCATGTGTCGCGCTCATCCGTCCGCAATCATCTGTGGTTGAGTATACTTTGAAAGCTGCGCGGATGCGGTTGTGCACGAGACGGAACGGAACGCGGAAAGTGAAGTATACCCGGGCCTTAAGAGTGCTCGGAAGTCTAAGCACTTGGGCGAGAGCAGATTGCACTATAGGCTGTGTGTTCCTCCCTGCAAACGCTATATCACTGCTGGGGAAACGCTCTGGGTCAGGGGCTTCGAAGGCTAAGCTGGATCTGCGGACCGTCCTTCAGTCTAAGAAGCCCTGACCAAAAAGCCCTTACAGGCATGGCCCAGGGCTTATGAGGGCAGGCCTCTCTGGGGAAGAGCAGGTTACACCACATTACACGGTGTCCGTCTCTCCTCAGTGCCCTCAGGAGATCTGTCAGCCAACCCTGCCAGAGTTCCAGGGTGCAGCGGTCTCCAACGAGCACTTCTCTCAGTTACTTCTGCCCGGAAACGTAACAGAGCTGAGTGGCTCGCCACCCCTTCAGGGGTCTGTAGAGCAGCTCTTTCGGCCTTCTCCTGCCGGTCCTCCGCTTCAGGGCACCGAGCTAGCAGCTCTAAGTACACCAGAGGCCCGTCTCGAGAGACTGGTTCCCTTAGTAGACTATTTGGCAGCGTGGAAACTACTGCCAAATGTGTCTCAATGGGTCCTGCGCACTGTAGAAAAAGGCTATCGCATTCAGTTCGGCGCTCCGCTGCTACCATTCAACGGGGTGATTCCCTGGTGGGCCCCGAGCAGGCTCTGGTCATGGAACAGGAAGTAGACACTCTCTTGAGGAAGGAGGCCATCGAGGTGGTCCCTCCTCACGAAAGAGAGTCCGGGTTCTACAGCCGGTACTTCATAGTTCCAAAGAAGGATGGAGGGTTGCGTCCCATTTTAGATCTGCGTCAGTTGAACCGCTCAGTCATGCGACTGAAGTTCAAGATGCTCACACTCAGACAGGTCGTGTCTCAGATCAGGTCCGAGGACTGGTTTGTCACGATCGATCTAAAAGATGCATACTTCCATGTCTCCATCCTTCCCACTCACAGGAAGTTCCTGAGGTTTGCTTTCGGGGGCAAAGCATACCAATATGGGGTTCTTCCCTTTGGCCTTGCACTCTCACCCCGCACTTTCACAAAGTGTGTGGATTTTGCTATGGCTCCTCTGTGTCTCCAGGGCATCAACATACTGAATTACATCAACGATTGGTTGATTCTAGCTCAATCGGAGCAATTGGCGATTTGACATCGAGATGTCGTTCTCGCCCACATGAAAGAGCTGGGGTTAAGACTAAATGCCAAGAAAAGCAGTTTCAAAAACTGCTGGGTCTGATGGCAGCTGCGTCCAACGTGATACCTCTTGGCCTGCTGTACATGAGACTCCTACAGTGGTGGCTCAGCACCAAGGGGTTCTCCCCGAGAGGAAAGCCGCTTAGCATGATCAAGGTCACGCGGTGATGCCTACGTGCCTTAAGCCCCGTTCAGACTACACAGTATTTTTTGTCGGTTACGAAAGTCACTGTGTCAGATTGTGCTATTTTGACTCATAAAATCTTGTCGTGTCGTGAACAAAAAACATGTCAGACTGTACGATGCTACCCGAGCATTCATCACATGCCGTCATTAAGGACATGCATGATGTCATCGGACAAGACAGAAGGTGCTATGAGCGTAAACATACAATGGCTAGCAAACAGCGTGTTTTGCCCTGTCTTATCATCAGAAAACCCCAAAAAAGAAAGAAAACCTGACAATGGACACAAATCTGGATGGCACGAAGAGGATGGTATGGACTGTCAAAGAGAACTGAGGTAAAATAGTTTTTATATTACCTTTTTCACTGTGTCGCGGTAGTCCCTCATCATAAATGCAGGAGTATTGCCGTAGCTCCACAAACATTTCCTGCATTGTAAAATTACACCTAGCAAGACCAATACCATTGTCTCTCTTTCATTTCGACATGTTTGAAAGCTTGTACAAAGTCGCTTCTGTGCTCCTATTGGACAGTGTCACAGATGTGCTAGAACTTGTCCTGTACGATGGAAAAAAAATAAACATGCTAGTCTTTCTGTGTTGACGTCGTGAAGTGTCGCAGAGGTGTCATGCACTATGACACACTACACGAGATGACACGATTGAATTGTGCGTCCCGACGCCCATTGTCTTTTACAAATCCCCACGACACCCTACGTCAAGCAGATCGTGGCAAAATCGGGCTAATACCGTGTAGTCTGAACGGGGCTTTAGACATGTGGAGACAACCTTGGTTCCTGTCTCAGGGCCCGGTGCTGGGAGCTACTTGTTGCCGCGTATGCTAACGACGGACGCATCCCTAACTGGTTGGGGAGGGATCCGCCATCTCACATGGCACATCAACTGCCTGGAGATGCTGGCCATGTTTCGTGCACTGAAACACTTCCTCCCAGACCTAAGAGATCGCCTAAGAGATTGTTGGTGCCCACCGACAACACAGCGGTGGTCTCTTACATCAACCACCAGGGAGGTCTGCGTTCGCGCCCCTTGTACAAGCTGGCGCACCAGATCCTTGTGTGGTCCCAGGACAGACTCCTCTCGCTGAGAGCCATCTACATTCCTGGGTATCTCAATGTGGGAGCAGACATCCTGTCGAGGCAGGGGCCGAGGCCCGGGGAATGGATGCTTCACCCCGAGGTGGTGAAGCAGATATGGAGAGTGTTTGGCCAGGCTCAGGTGGACCTCTTTGCGACTCAGGAGACATTGCAATGTCCCCTCTGGTACTCTCTGACTCCTCCAGCTCCACTGGGGCTGGATGCTATGGTACAGACTTGGCCGAGGCTTCGTCTGTACACCTTTCCCCCAATCTCTCTGCTTCTGGGAGTTCTGATGAGAGTGCACTGGGACGGGGTCCATCTGCTACTAGTAGCCCCGTTCTGGCCAGGCTGAGTATGGTTCTCGGACCTGATTTCTCTCCTCAACGGCTCTCCATGGGAGATTCCCATCAGGAGGGATCTTCTCTCACAGGCAGGGGGCACTATCGTCCGGATATGTGTCAGTATATTACATTCATTTGGGGGATTTCAAAAAGGCATAGCAGCTCACTTCTGTGCCTTTAATGTTAATCAAATGATGTTTTATTAACAAGGTTCGGGAGGAGCACGATCAGATAATCAACTAATTTGGCACAGGTGCAACTGTACAGTTCTGGTACAGTTTAAATTACTTTATTTCCACATCAATCTACACTCTATAAACCATAATGACGAAGCTTTTTTCAAAGAAACTGGTTTTTAACATCTTTGCAAATTTATTAAAAATAAAAACGTAAATGATTCAATTGCATAAATAATCATACCCTTATCTGGGACAGTTGAAATTTAGCTCGGGAGCATTCATATTGCTTGTAGATGTTACTGCACTCCCTGAGCAGTTATCTGCATGCATCCGTTCTGAATGGAAGTATTTGGAAAGGCACACGCATCTTAATAAAAGGTCTAACAGCTGAAAACGCATATCAGAGCAAAAACCAAGCCCTGAGGTCAAACAAACTGTCTGTATAGCTCAGAGACAGGATTGCATCAAACCACACATCTGGGGAAGAGTTCAGAAAAAAAAAAATGCTGCATTGAGGTTTCACACAAGCATGTAGTCTCCGTTACCCTTAATGGAAGAAGTTTGGAACAGCCAGGACTCTTCCTAGAGCTGGACTCCAGGCCAAACTGAACAATTGATGGAGAAGGCCTTTGGTTCGAGTGGTGACCAAGAAGCTGATGGTCACTCTAGTTGAGCTCCATGATAATATATGCAGATGGGAGAAACCTACAGAAGGACAAACATCACTGCAACACTCCACCGATCTGGGCTTTATGGTGGTGTGGCCAAACTCAATCCTCTCCTCAGTGAAGACACATGAAAACACACATGGAATTTGCAAAAAAGCACCTAAAGGACCCTCAGACTGTGAGAAACGAGATTCTCTGGTTTGATGAACCTTAATTCCAAGCATCATGTTTGAAGGAAACCAGCTCTGCTCATCACCTGCAGAGTGCCACCCCAAAAGTAAAGTGTGCCGGTAGCAGCTTCATGCTGTGGGTCTGTTTTTCAGCAGCAGGGACCGAGGGACTCATCAGAGTAGACGAAAAGCTCAATGCACCAAAATATTGAGATAGCCTTAATGAAAACCCAGTCCAGAGCATTCAGAACCTCAGACTGGGCAGAAAGTTTACCGTCCAACAGGACAGTGACCCTAAGCACACAGAAAGAGTGGCTTATAGACAACTCTGTGAATGTCCTTGAGTGGTCCAGCCACAGTCTGGGCTTGAATGCAATCAGATATTTCTGGAGAAACCTGAAAATGTGCGTCTGCCCCCATCCAACCTGACAGAGCTTGAGACGTGAAGAGATGAGGAGAAGAATGGCAGATAACTGCCAAATTCTGATGTGTAAAGCTTGTCGTATTATACCCAAAAAGACTTGTAAAGGTGCTTCAGCTAAGTACTGAGTTAAGGGAATGAAGACTTATGCAATGTACTTATTTCAGTTTTTTATTTTTAATTAATTTACGAAGTTGTGACAATTCTGTTTTTGCTTAGTCGTTATGGTGTATGGAGTGTATATTAATGTGGAAAAAAGTAATTCAAAGCACTTTAACATAAGGCTGCAACATAACAAAACGTGAAAAAATGAAGGGGTATGTGTCAGCATTGTGTCATGTGTTCCTGCCTCTTGTGTCCTTTTTTGGTTTGTTTCCTGTCCTTGTTAGTGTGATTATTAGTTAATTAGGTCCCAGCTGTGTTCTGTTAATTATCCTGTGTATTTATAGTCTTGTCTGTTCAGTTAGTGTTTGTCCGGTCTACTCGTTACGGCCCGGTGTTCCTGTGAGTCAGCCTTGCCTTGTCTTGTCTTGTTCTGTCCTGTCCTGTCCTGTCCTGATGACTACATTAAAGACTATTATTTGAGTTTACATCCTCGTCTCATGTCTCCTGTATCCTCCTCGTGTGTGCACCGTAACAGAAGACCAGACCTAACAGTTAACGGCGCCCCTTTTCACCGTTTTGTTTTCCGTTTTTGAAAGTCTTGTTTGTTCCTGTTTTGTCCCCCGCGGCATGGAAGTTGCCGCCCGTCCTTCCGCCATAGCCCGCGTATGCAGCGTGGGAGTTCGGCAGGATCTCCACGAGTGCCGCGAGTCCGCTGACTGCGAGTCCCTCAAGTCCGCCGCCGTCCGCGGCTCTCTAAAGCCCGCCATTCACGGGGAAATCGACGCCGCCGTCCGCGGCTTCCTCAAGCCCGCCCTTCGCGAGGAAATCACCGCCGCCGTCTGCGGCTCCTAAGTCAATTTCACGGGCTGCCGCTCGTTCATGCCGCCATCCGTGGCTCGAGTCATGTCCGCCGCTCCCTCAAATCATGCCGTCCGTGGCTCACCCTAGCTGGCCTGGAGCGCATATGGCAAGCCCGCTTGGAGCGCATGTGGAAAGCCCGCCTCCAGTTCATCGGAAGTCAAGCCCACCGGCCGCTACGACGTCAAGCCCGCCGGCTGTGGCTCACTTCAGTTCCCGAGTCTCGAGGATCCAGTTCCGTAGACACAGCCAGGAGTGCTGTTTCTGGTTCCAGAGGATCCAGTTCCCTAGACACGGCCAGGAGTGCCGTTCCCGAGTCCCGAGGATCCAGTTCCGTAGACACGGCCAGGAGTGCCGTTCCCGAGTCCCGAGGATCCAGTTCCCTAGACACGGCCAGGAGTCACTCTACTCCCCAAGCAGTTGAGATCGACCGTTTTTTGATAAAGACGAGTGAAGGTAGCAAGCACAGTTCTGATTATGCATATAAATATGTATTGTGTTAATGCTGAGCGCATGGGTGCTGTCCTGTTGTTTGCACATATCTGTCACATATTAACCTCCGTGTCATATAAGTGAAGTTTCTGAGCACCCTCACATATTGGTCTAGCATCCCTGACCCCCCCCACAATTATTCCATTATATATTATTATATATATATTTTATATATTATAAAATATGCTTGGAATAATAATACATTTTACATAAGTGTTTTTAAATTTTACACAGTGTTATCCAATCGGCTGCTGTTTAAACAACGTGATTTCATTAGAATTTGTATGTTATGTGAAATGTGGATCTACAAAACGTACATTTGCGTACGTTTACAGAGACGCTGAAACATACAGTACTGATTTATTTACAGCATCTAAATGTAGCTACAATACTGACATTTACAGCATTTAAACGTACAACACTGAATTTACAGCATCTAAACAATACTGACGTACTGACGACACTTAACTTAAATTATTTACATATGAACAACTTCACAGACTTACAAATGAATCCTTATGAATATTGAAATCGCGGCATTAACATTTTATTATATTATTCCGTTGTCATATCAATGGCATTGTTTTCAGTTGCATTTATTAAATTAAGTTTACTCATTTACTTTCTATGAAATTATGACATTTCATTCTGTGTGACTTTTGATATTTTTCTTTTTATATTCTTTATATCTTTTTATATTCGGTATCAAAGTGGAAGGCCTAGGTTTGGGGGTATAAGGGGTCTAAAAATCTAAATCGCTTATCGATAAAATTCTGAAAAAAACATTATACAAACATCTTAATGATATAAAAGATTTGTATTTTTTTAACTAAAAGTAAACGTACTAAAAGTACGTTTTAAATCTTGTAATACATCCAAATTGTGTTCAAGCATCAATAAAAACAAAAATGTACATTTTGTGCTTGTAAATGTTACGTATTAAAACCAGTGTTGGGGAGTAACAAGTTACATGTAACAGAATTTCATAATTTAATTACAAAATAAATGTAACTGTAATCTGTTACAGATACTGAGAAAAATGTGTCATTAAATTAGAGTTACTTATAGAAATGTTAACAGTTACAAAGGGGTTACATCTGAATATTTTCATGCGAAAAGCTAGGATATGTTGAATAATATTATTTTGTTGATTTGCCTGTTTTTGATGTATAGGATGCCTCCTGCCATTTAAAGGCTGTTTAGTGAAGAAATGCTATTCTGATGCTTTTGATTGGTTCTCTTGTTTGAATTTGGAGCACACTACATCTACATCAGTCCATCAGCTGTCACTAAAAGCTTTAGGCTACCCCCTGTCTGAGAGTTGCCACCATGGCGAGTGATAAAAATGCATTCCGATGCTTAATTCAAGTGATGATTCATTTGTAATTTGTAATCTGTAACCTATTACATTTCCAAAGTAACCTTCCCAGCACTGATTAATAATACCTACATATAAATGAGACCAGGCTGGTTTAAATAAGCAACAAGACATTTAAAACCATGTAAACCATGTCTAAAACCATGTTAGCTCTGACATTTAAAACCAAAGAAATGTGTATGTGAATCAGGTTTTTTGCCTTCATTGTGGGATCAAATTTCCCCAGAAATATAGCACAACTTGAAAATACTTACAGCTAATATGGGTCAGGCAACAAGGTAAATGGCTTATTGAGCATACTAAATAGCATTTTAATTATAATCCAAAAAGCTTTATATAAAGGTTATGTTCAAGGTTAGAGAATAGAAAATATATTTGGCCAAATAAAAAACAATAGGTTAATAGTCAATGGAAAATTTTAACTTGTGTCTGAGTGTATGTTCTTCACCTCAAAGATATGGTCTGTGCAGCAGGTACAACCTACACATGGTCCCTCAATCTTAAATGCTGGTTCACCTTGTTCATTCTCAACCGTGAATTTACGTAGGCAAATATCCCTGTTGTGTTGAACAAATCCAATGGCAGTGCCTGGTGGAGACTGAACCTCTAGCTAAAAAATAAATACAACATATAATATATAACACACAACATAATTAAAGCCTAAACAAGATGTGAATAACATTCATACCTTATTTCTGCCGCAGCAGCAAACAAACGGGTGCACCAGTCTGATGACCTCTTCATTAGAGACATCAGTAACATTCATTATGAAAGAATGTGCACTAGGACAGAAAGACCTGTCACAACACTTGCTCTCCTCAAGAATACTGAAAACTTCTTTCCCAGTGTCATCTTTAACATTATATCTCTTGGCAGGCTTTATTCCACAGCAAACTTTAAGAGATGAAAACGTAGGAGATAAGAATGCTGTTCACTTGATTTTGCTCCATTTCATTCATGAAACGCTAATGAACAAACCTTCTCCAAAACATTCGTCTGTAGTTTCTTTTTTGTAAACAAACAATTGATCCATCTAAAACATACAATAAAATTACAGGCTCTTTGCAGTTAAAATTGCTGTGAAATAAATGCATTTGTCTAAGTCAGAGTAACATACATATAATAATAAACATTATTATTAATATTTTTAAAAAGCATCTCCAGTCTTATCTGACCCTGATTAAGGTCTCCAGATGAGAAGGAAAGTAGTACGGATCTGGGGAAGGTATCATCACGGTGTCCTCTAGTGGAACATAGCCAGACATGTCTGTGTATGTATCAAGCTTTGTTAAGCAAAACATTACACACTGAAATCTTTAGTCTATTATGACTGGAAAATGAATGAAAATCATTCCTACACAACATTCAGTCATGTTTTGAACTTCATATATGCAGATCACAACTTTAATGGTCACACATTTAAGTTTTATAATATTTTAAGATGTATATTTTAATGCAAGAAACATTGAAAAAGTAATTATTTGATTCAACAGACTGGTTAAAATTTGTAAGCAATCCCCTGTGAAAAAGAAGTGTGCTTAATTGTATTAAATGTGCACTATTATTATTTGTAGTGTACTTCAAATCTTAAAAAATATTTTTTTTAAAAAGTACTTGCAGATTGTTTAATATCAATGGGAAAAAAGCATAAAGTGTACTCATGACTAAGTTTCTTAACACACTTTAGTACACTTCAAATTAAAGGTTTTATATTATTATTTCAATGTTATTTTGTCATTTAAAGTTCACTTATGTTGATGTGTTGACTAACATCCTAAAGCAAAAGTGAGTACTAAATTATAGTTTTATCTGTTTTATTTAAGTGTGTTATTTGATATTATATTTAAAGTTAATGTATTTTAAATTGCAACATTAAAAATATGTAATTACAAATATACTGTATTAAATACATGGCATATATGTTTCAAGAAAATGGCATTAAAAATATTTTAGTTAACTACAAGGCTTATCAGCACATTAAGTACAAGTTAGAGATGTGCCCGAAGCCGAATACCTTATTCGGAAAGGCACGGATAATGGCTTCAAAACGAATAACGAATTTATCCGAATAACAGAAAAAATATTCGGCAGACACAATCACATATTTTCTGGAACAGCACTACATTAGTGAGGTCTGCAGTTGTTAAGATTTGTGCAATAATAATGGCTAGTACTGCTTTTATAGCGTTTGACACAGTTTCGTACAGATAATATCATGGAGATCATCGCGTTTGTCTAACGAATGTGGTCTCCTCAGCAATAAACTATCCGCGCGCTCCTTTTTTGATTGCTGCCTGTCAGTACCGGCGAAGCAGTGTTGCCAGATATTGCTACAAAAAACAAATACAACCAATCTCCTGAAAAAAGCACTAAAATAAGTTTAAATATTGTATTTTGCAAATAGGATACAGAATCTCTAACATCAACCTTCATCTTCCCACTTTAT
>JAFVLL020016263.1:0-46918 GCA_021397915.2 Tor tambroides
GGGCTCTCGGGCGAGATCCCATTAGTCAGTCACACTGACGTTACGTCTCCGTTCCCTCCTTCAGGGAACGAGGGTTACATACGTAACCGAGACGTGCAAACATGTATGAATTCCTTTCTTCTGTGAAACACAAAATGTGAATTTTTGAAGAATATCCTGGCCACTGTTTTTCTTGTAATGAAAGTGAATGGGGACTCACTCTATCAAGTACATTAAAAGTGTCTATAATAGATATTTCAAAATATCTTCTTTAGTGTTCAACATAAGAAAACAACTTATACAGGTTTGGACTGACATGAGGGTGAGTAAATGATAACAAAATTTTCATTTTTGGGTGAACTATTTCTTTAAGTGCTCTCAAACTAAATATGGCTAAATTAGACTGACGTTAGAATGGCATTTTGTCATGATGAATTCTGTAGTCTATTTCAGAGCATCATGGAGGGGTGTTACAAAAGATTATTTGTGAAAAATAATTTAGATTTCAGCCTGTTTCTTACACAAAGCTATTATAAGACTTCAGAAGACTTGGAACATAGCACATGATTCATATAGACCACTGTTATAATGCTTCAATGATGCTTTTTTTTTTTTCTTTTTTTTTTTAGTGGTTGACAGCCCCAGTAACCATTCACATTAATTATATGGAAGGAGCAGCCTATATATTCTTCAAAAGTTCTCTTTTGGTTTTCATTTGGTTCATGGTTGAGTATATGATGATAAAATGATTATTTTTGTCTGGGCCATCTCTTTAAAAACAATGAAAGGAATTCTCAAATCCAAAATCCAAGCTTAAAATATGACACATAAGCACTTATAAACTTAACATTAATTTATAGTAACAGTGTCATGTTTAACCTACACTCTCAGAAAAAAAGGTACAAAACTGTCAGTAATATGAACACTTAGTAATAATTTGTACTAATAGGTACCATTTAGGGGTTAATAAGGTAAAAAATGTACCTTTTAGCTTTTGTACTTTCACCCGCAGAAACTTTGAACCTTTCTTTCTGAGAGAATATTGTAATACATTAATTTTTCTGGGAAAAAAGGTGCAAACCAGTTGTAAACATCACTCTACCATGGAAAGCAGAATTTTACTATAGCCTCTACATCTCTACAAATCACAATGATTAAAGAATGACAACGAACGAAGATAAGCACGTTTCTGAGTCTGAGCGCATCTAGTCTTCCTTTATAGGAAGGACACCCAGAAGGGCTTTTGCAGGATTACAACACCTATTTAATTCAGATAAAACAGATCTTCCTTATTCTCATAAGATTTAATCAGCTAGTCTGGATAAATGGGTAATTAAGTACTATACACTTTATAGATGTCACGAATGATTAGAATGCTATGCGTGTAAACACAACACCATCCAGAGTTCAAGGGCGAGCCAGACATGCTTGCATCCGGTCTAGATTAACCTTAAGCTCTGGGTCAGGGATAGCCTGATGGACAGGTGCATGGTGCACATCTAAGTTTGGACACTGGACACTAAAGCCACACTTGAAAATGTCTGAATGTCATTGTATTAAATAACAATTAACAAACACAGTAACAATTAGTTTACTGTAAAAAAAAAAAAAGAAAAGAAAATTCTTGACCAATATTTCTGTCTTTTTTATTCCAGTAACAATTTCATATTACCTTTTTTAATATCCTTACAAGGCAAATTTACTTGAGAAGAAAAAATGTGTATTATAATAAGAATTGCTTTTAGGTAAAATATTTTGAGGGTTTTAGTATTTATTATTAAAACATTTAATATTAATTATTAATATTTACAATTACTTTTTTTTACATTATCCACTGACAATTTTTAATATTAATTATTAATATTTATAATTGGGTTTTTTAACTTTATCCACTGGCAGTTTCTTCTTGTTTTAAGCATAAATCTCAAAAAGTAATAGATTACTGTTAGACAATGGGATAAGAAAAATGCTGTTTGTTTTGAGTCAGTAAAATAAGTCTCTTATAATCATCAAGGCTACATTTATTTGATTAAAAAAAAACAGTAAAAATGTAAATATATTTTGAAATATAATTACAATTGAAAATAACTGTTCTATTTTAATTTATTTTAAATACATACATTTTAAAAAGCTTATTAGGTTTTAAAAGATAAAACAATAAATATATTGTTAAAAAATGTTCATAAATAAAAACTAACTTAAAATATTTTTAGTCATTGTTTATTCTAAAAATGTCTAGTATCATTTTTTCATATTCCACGTGGTTTGATACATCTAACACATGACACATTCAAACATAATAGAATGACATTACGCCATTTTTAAGTGTGAATTAAATGTCAACGTTATTTTTTGGGTCTCTATGTAGAGAAATACAATGGTGAATTGTGTTTTGGGCATTATTTCAGTATATAAAGATTTCAGTGTCTAGAAAAGTGACTTGACATGTTAACATCCATTCAGACTGCTGCTTCAAAGTATCTAAGAGCATAAAATGGACTTAAGTGGCTTTCTCTGTATTTCTTTAACAACTTATCAATCCCGTTTTGTGCCCCAAGAAAGGATTACACACTATGCAAGGCAAACCAATCTGCACAAAAACAGCTACCCAGCTGCTGTGAACTGAGATAAGAGCACTATCTGTCTCGACATGAAAGAGGCCTTCCTTTCTTATTTTGGTACGTCTTCTAGAATTTGATTGTGTAATTTAAACACCTCACATACATGCTCGACGACGCCTGGAGCACCGAGAGATTACTTTGCAACTAGCCGTTGATTAAAATCCAAACACTGCTACTGACTAATCCCCAATCTTTCTCGCTGAAAACAAATAATTGCTTCGCAAGAAATCCCATTTCTCTGAGCACTGGTTAATTTTAGATGCTACTTGCACTGAGGCAAGGTGCAGTGTGTAAGGTACAGTAATTCAAAGAGCAACTACTTTCTGTATTCAAGAATCTGCACTTGCACACCACTGATATTTTACCTTTTAGTCTGTAACAATGAAGGATTTTAAAGGATGTACTTTCCAAACACAGTAACAATGGGTTTACCGGAAAATATCCATATTACACTGAAATATAAAATTAAAAATGCAAATGAATTAATGTTTATATCATCTTATCTTTTTGTAAATATCCTTATAAGGTAAATTTACTTGAGAAGAAACATTATGAACCATTGTTTTCAGGGAATATAATTGGAGTTATGTTTTCTAGTATTTATAATTAATATGTTATTAATTACTATTAATTAATACTATTTTATTTTATTTTTTTCTTGTTTTAAGCATAAGCGATGTTAAATTTGTCCTTAAACCAAAATTGGACAAGAGAAATACTTTATTTGTATGGGCTGGTAAGATAAGTTTTTAAAATAGGTCTCTTATGCTCACTAAGACTGCATTTATTTGATCAATGTTTTGAAATATTATTAACATTTAAAATAACTGTTTTTACTTATAATTCATTTTAAAATGTATTTTATTCCTGTGATGTCAAAACTAAATTTTCAGCATCATTACTCCAGTCTTCAGTGTCATATGATCCTTCAGAAATCATTCTAATATGATGATTTGCTGCTCAAGAAACATTTCTTATTATTGTCAATGAAGAAGGCAGTGCTACTTTATATTTTGTGGAATTTATATTTTCAGGATTCTTTGATGAAAAGAAAGTTTGAAAGAACTATTTTGCTTTTCTTTGAAACAGAAATCTTTTGTAACATTATCTATGTATTTACCATCACTTCTGATCAATTTAATGCAACTTTCCTGATTAAAAGTATTAATTTCTTTAAATAGTACTGTCTTGAAAATTTTGAACAGTACTATATTTATATAATTTTTCTTCTCAAGTAAATGTATCTTTTTCAAAATAATATTGCGACATTTTTCTGTAAATTATTATTTTTTTGCAGTAAAACAATAATGTAGTATGATAGAAAGGAGCAAAGAGCACAAGATCTTGTGATTACTTTGCACAAAATGCACTCGTTTTGAAAGGTTATGAAATTAGAGTACTCCTTTCAAAAGGGAAATATGAGCCTTATAAATAACAAAATCTGCACAGTTCATATGGGTGATGAGAATGGGTGGAAACTAGCTGTAAAGCTTATTAAGATAGAGTTAAGGGGGTTAGACATATGAGTCCACCTTCGTGACATATACCTGAAACCTGTATGTCTGGAGGGCAGATATCCGGGGAGGAAGAAAGCACTGGAGCTGTTTCCTCTCGTCGCATCTACGAGAAGAAAATTATCAAGCATTGCATGCTTAGCAGAAAAACTATGATACGACTGTATATTATAAAAGCAACATGACTCTCTTGTTGTTGAAATGCCAAAGACATGACACGATCTGTACACTAGTAAACACTGACCTCAGGAGATCGGACATGAACCTTTAACCGGCTAGAGTTGAATCCGTTCCCAACCCCCCTCTGAACTCCATTATGCAACGATGGGCTGTTGGAAAAAGGTCCTTTTCCTGGGATGAAGGCAATATCCACCACTGGTTCCTGACTTCAAGGACAAAGAACAGGGACCAAAGATACATTATGTGAAAGAAAGAAGCACAAAGATACTGATAAACCATTTAACACTGATCAAAACTCATAAAGCTAACACTGAACAGAGTGAATACCTGAATTTGACTTTATTGAGCACACTTTTGGCCTCTTCATACGTGACTCCTATCAATGATTCCTTGTTAATGGCGATAAGCTGATCTCCGGGTCTGAGCCGTCCATCCTATAAGACCAAAGGAATGAAAATCCTTACTAAATGTTGCTGATCAGTCACAATTCATGGCAGACGTTCAGTTTGAGAAAGCTGTGCCAACAGGATCAGCAGGAACATAAGCCACAGCACTACTCATCACCAGGTGGAGACCTCTCTCATGTCACAGAGGACACCACTACATCAACTCCATCCCCTCAGAGACACTAAAACTACACAACTGTGGAAAAAGTCTCCGATTCGAGGGAATCCTATCCGCTCCCTAGCATTTCCAGAAATTGGGGGTTTGGAGATGCATGATATATGTCTATTAGCAGTCATATCAGTCTAGACCAAAAAAAAGTTGGGGCACCTATAACACAATTAAAATAATGTTTACTTAGAGCCTGTTCGATTTTTTTATATATGGCATTTTGTATCTATGCCATTTGTTAAAGTGCATTCACACCATGTCGTAATAACCGTAATTAGAAGATACCAATTTGTAAAAAGTGTTCACATCCTTGTATAACTCGTTATTGCAACGTATATACTAGGAATTTCCTAAGAGCTTCGACTTGTACCGCCTGACCGCCTCAGATTCATTTAGCCACTATGTTTAGGCATTTATAATGTTGCGATACCTGTCGCATCTTGCGAAAAAGTTATCACAGGTATGTTTTCACCATGAGATCAGGTTGATACCAAATGCATAATTCCCAGTCCAAGGACATGAACAGCTCAGATTAGAACGTCATGTATTGTCATCTCAAAATAGTAATTATGACAAGGCGTAAACGCTGCATTATGTTTCTTGAAGATACATATCTTTTAAAATAGAAATTTTAAAAAAGACCATTTTCTGCAATTTAACCTGTTTGGAAATTAAAAGTTGTTTTCACTGTATGATACACAGAGATTTTGAGAGTCTTTTGTTTGTTTTAGTCACACAAATTTTAAACTGATATTTGATATCCGCCAATACGTCGGTTATTTGCTTCAAAATATAAATAATTACAATTATTGCCAAAATTTCCTTATCTGTGTATCCTTATACTACTCTTCAAAAGTTTGAGGCCAAGAAGAATTTTTTTGAAAGAAAAACAAGGCTGCATTTATTTGACCAAAATACAGCAAAACAGTAATATCGTGAACTCAAGTTTTTAAATACCTGTTTTTATTTTAATGCTTTTTAAAGAGTAATTTATTCCTGTCGCTACAAAGCTGAATTTTCAGCAATCATTGCTTCAGTCTTCAGTTTCACGTGATCCTTCAGAAATCATTCTGCTAATTTGCTGCTTAATAAATATTTCTTCTTATTATTAATGTTATTAACATTTATTAACAGCTGTGCTGCTTGATATCTTTTATAAATTAAAATGTCTCTTCTGTCACTTTTGATCAGTATAATGCATCCTTGCTGAGTAAAAATATTAATTTCTTTTAAAAAAAGTTGAACGTACCAATTTTTACTGTAGACAAAAATAATGATTAAGAAAATGATTAGAAATGCAGTTCTAACTATGAGCAACAATAAAAGTGATTATTGTTTTTGGAGACACCACTACCATGCAAGTAAAAGCTAAAACTAAGGACTAGACAAAACCAAACCAAACAAAAAACGGTTTATTTCAGACAGCTCTGAGATCTGATCATTGATTCTGGTTAAACAATTCAAAACAGACATGGGACCTTATATAATAGGTGTCACAGATGCCAACAGTCTGACTCTGAAAATCTAAGTGATATTGAATATCTGAGTTTCAGCACAATAGTCCTGTAGGTGAATGCTACAGCTCCCCTCACCATTCTGAGTTTTATATTCCACAGAGAGGGTGATGCCCTAGATGGCCTTCTGTACACCTGACCTCTGCAGTCTGCTGTGACAGCACTGCCCATCCCCAGAACAGCCCAGCAGAGCCTTTATCTATTTTGTCTATGGGGAGAACACTCAAGACAATGTAAAGCAGGGGATAAAATGCTTAGACGGTTTCCAGGAGACATCTACCTGCTTAAGAGGAAACCTTTGCACTGGCTCAGGCTATAACGCAGTAGTCTGACATTCTAGGATGTCATCCTCACTTTAATCCCAAACCCCTCTGCAATAAAGATGGCTAAATGTGTTAGAGATTAATGGTAAGGTGTAAAGACCTGAGTGATCCTTGCTTTGGGAGAGAAGATTCTTGGAGCTTTATAATCTGTTTCTTCTCCCGCACAGACAAAACACTTCCACGAATTGTATGACATATCCCACTCATTTTTGTCTGTTGCTCAACCTCTCTTTCTCTGTCTCATTTAATCATAGTTTAAAGACAAATGATGATGCTTACAATTAGTAATTTGATTAATACGCATGCAAACAATCCTCATTTACGAGCTGTCCGCACAACCTCACCTGCACAGCCATTCAACACTTGTTATTCTCAAAATCAAACCGTTAAGGCACAATAAAGCAGTGGTTCTCAATCAGGGGGCCCGGGCCGACTAAGGGGCCTCAGCAAACTTCCAAGGGGGCCTCAAGATGATTTAAATGAGGAAAAACATGCATCAAAGCAAGATGAAACAACTGAAAATAGAGAGATAACTTTTTCTAATTCACCCCTCAATAATTGTTATAATTATACTTCAATAACTCAATAACTGTAAATATATAAACTCCATGGATATTGTGATACATTTCCTGAACATACACTGAACAAAATTATAAACGCAACACTTTTTTTTGCCCCCATTTTTCATGAGCTCAACTCAAAGATCTAAGACTTTTTCTATGTACACAAAAGGCCTATTTCTCTCAAATATTGTTCACAAATCTGTCTAAATCTGTGTTAGTGAGCACTTCTCCTTTGCCGAAATAATCCATCCACCTCACAGGTGTGGCATATCAAGATGCTGATTAGACAGCATGATTATTGCACAGGTGTACCTTAGGCTGGCCACAATAAAAGGCCACTCTAAAATGTGTAGTTTTACTGTAATGGGGGGGGTCCGAAAACCAGTCAGTATCTGGTGTGACCACCATTTGCCTCACGCAGTTCAACACATCTCCTTCGCATAGAGTTGATCAGGTTGTTGTGATTGTCTGTGGAATGTTGGTCCACTCCTCTTCATTGTCTGTCCGAAGTTGCTGGATATTGGCAGGAACTGGAACACGCTGTCGTATACGCCGATCCAGAGCATCCCAAACATACTCGATGGGTGACATGTCCGGTGAGTATGCTGGCCGTGCAAGAACTGGGATGTTTTCAGCTTCCAGGAATTGTGTACAGATCCTTGCAACATGGGGCCGTGCATTATCATGCTGCAACATGAGGTGATGGTCGTGGATGAATGGCACAACAATGGGCCTCAGGATCTCGTCACGGTATCTCTGTGCATTCAAAATGCCATCAATAAAATGCACCTGTGTTCGTTGTCCATAACATACGCCTGCCCATACCATAACCCCACCGCCACCATGGGCCACTCGATCCACAACGTTGACCTCAGCAAACCGCTCACCCACATGACGCAATACACGCTGTCTGCCATCTGCCCTGTACAGTGAAAACCGGGATTCATCCATGAAGAGAACACCTCTCCAAAGTGCCAGACGCCATCGAATGTGAGCATTTGCCCACTCAAGTCGGTTACGACGACGAACTGCCGTCAGGTCGAGACCCCGATGAGGATGACGAGCTTCCCTGAGACGATTTCTGACAGTTTGTGCAGAAATTTTTTGGTTATGCAAACCGATTGTTGCAGCAGTTCTCCGGGTGGCTGGTCTCAGACGATCTTGGAGGTGAAGATGCTGGATGTGGAGGCTGGTGTGGTTACATGTGGTCTGCGGTTGTGAGGCCGGTTGGATGTACTGCCAAATTCTCTGAAACGCCTTTGGAGACGGCTTATGGTAGAGAAATGAACATTCAATTCACGGGCAACAGCTCTGGTAGACATTCCTGCAGTCAGCATGCCAATTGCACGCTCCCTCAAAACTTGCGACATCTGTGGCATTGTCCTGTGTGATAAAACTGCACATTTTAGAGTGGCCTTTTATTGTGGCCAGCCTAAGGCACACCTGTGCAATAATCATGCTGTCTAATCAGCATCTTGATATGCCACACCTGTGAGGTGGATGGATTATCTCGGCAAAGGAGAAGTGCTCACTAACACAGATTTACACAGATTTGTGAACAATATTTGAGAGAAATAGGCCTTTTGTGTACATAGAAAAAGTCTTAGATCTTTGAGTTCAGCTCATGGTGGCAAAAACAAAAGTGTTGCGTTTATAATTTTGTTCAGTGTATATTTTTTTTTACTATGTCATGCTCTAAAATATTTATTGGGTTGAAACTGTAAGTAAATGAACTGGTCTCAGATCAAGCCGTTTACTTGGGATACCTGTGTTTTTGTTATTCTAAATAGTTTGTATATTCTAAATTTAGAAAAGTACGTTAGAACGTCTTGATGAAACATGATTTCTGTATGAAAACATGTATACCCAGATTATGCACAAATGCGAGCGTTCAGAGTTCCTTTTAGAGTCCCACTCTCTCACCCGATGACAATCTCCTCCAGACAGCACTTCCTGGATGAAAACTGCAGGACCATCAGGTCTGTTGGAGCCACCGCCGATGGTAATACCCAGACTGCAGGAGCGAGCGATTGATATCAGCTGAATCACCCCTTCACCTGGGTGACTGAAACCAAACACACACACACACAAACTCTGTATTACTAGAATGAACTGTCGGTAGAAATAGTTAAACAATTCAGTAAGTAAACTTTGTTTTCCAGTACCTTAGGGAGCGTAGCAAGGGTCCTGTATTGTTGTAGTTACTCTGAGAGCCAGCAGGACTGAGCAGTAGTGGACTTTGAGATCTGGATGAAGACCCTGATGATGTGCTGTCCAAGTATCTGCCTGCTTTAGCACAAAAAAGATGGATAAAGACTTGAGTGAAAAATGAATGATCACAATCTACCTGATATCAATCTTGAGATTATACTAGGTAGCAATTATGAAAGCTTTTATAAGAACCACCAGAGGGCAGTGACACAGCCCATCAATTCATCTATTTCAACAATAACAGTGGCTTTAGTATCTAAAGAACAAGAGTTCGTGTATCCAAACTAACTAAAAATAAAGATACAAAACTTTTGCTCGTTATACACTGCTGCTCAAAAGTTTGTGGAGAACAAGATTTTTATTCATTTATTTATTTTTAAAGAAATGAATACTTCTATTCAATATGAGGATGCATTAAATTTACCAAAGATTACAGTATTTTTCTGTTTCAAATAAATGCTGTTATTTTGAACTTACTATTCATCCTGGAAAAAAAGAGTGTCACAGTTGCCATAAAAATATGGAGCAGTACAACTGCTTTCTTCAGCTTTGCCATCATATGAATACATTACATATTAATGAAAAATAGAAAACTCTTATTTGAATGATTGAAACATTTGAAAGGTAGTGTATATGAAAAGGTGGGCTGAAATCAGGAGAAGCCATCATGTTCATAAAAAAGTCATGAGTTTATGTTTGCAAACTGAAGTTTGCGGTTTTGTCAAAAAAATGTCCAGATGACGACTTCTGACCAAAGCTCTGTCTCATTTGCACTTTTAAATTAAAGACTCAAATGAAACTCTTTGCTGTGCTTAAAGCAAGTTACATCATTAGAATATTCTACACTGAGGGGAGAGCAGGGATCAGACTGAGCAGCCAGCGCATGAGAACTTTTCCTGTGTAGCGTCTTTCCTCCGGCAGAGACAGATGTTCAAAATTGCATAATGGACAAATGCGCTGTCTTAAGCCATTTTCAAGGGCTGATTTGTTTCTCCCCTAAACATTATAATTATAATTGACTTGAGTCCAAAAAAAGAGATTGTTTTTCGAAAACACAAACAGTCTGTATTTCTCCGGTTTTACATATATATTTGAGAAAGAGTAAAAATGTAGACGTTAAAAAGAGAGGATGATGAAGAGATTTCTTCCTCTTCTCCTTCTGTTTGTTAGCCAGTTGTGAGGATCATATTGCATGAATCAGTATTTCATAACCTTTGTTATGTCAGGGAAGTAGTGAGGTTAGGAAAGAGACATTCTAGCAAGCCTGAGCACAGAAATGAACAAATTTACAAAAGGCAATACTATGCCTTTAAAATATGTATATTTCATGTACTGTAAACTTGAAAATGACTGAAAAATAGAAACCTACTATGCTGAATAGGTGAATTCCTGGTAGATCCTGTGCTGCCATTTGAGCCGTATTTTTCAAGGAGCTCTGCAAATTCTCGCCTGCACAAAGACAAAAGAGGAAATGACAAAAATGTAATCAACCAAGCAAAAAAATAAAACCTTCAATAACATCATACCAAAAAACCTAAATACCTTTAGACACCTAAATGACATAACAGTTCTTACTGCCCTCAGATTACGTAAGAACAGCTTGTACTATTCCAAAATAATATCATGTCAGTTAATTCGTTTGCGAAGGACTTGGGAATGTTATCTACACAATCCAAATATGCTCTAAGCAGATATACAACTCTCTAGAGGGCAGCATACAGTGATTAAAATATTCCACATCACCGAAAGAAGGAAAAAGCATGGAAAAAGTTATACATTTTATAAAATAAAATAAAATCATAATTTGGAATAATAGCTAGAAATGATATAATCTTATATATGTTATAAATAGGACCAGCTGTTTTCCAGTAAAGCACTTTTCCAGTGTGTGATTGTGAATTTGTGAAATTGTCATATACTGCTGCAAAACAACTGGTCCTACCAAATCATTGTGCTGTTACTGAAATATAAAGCAATGTCAACAGATTTTGTGATCAGCCTATTGAGTAAAAATAAACATGCTGAGCTCTCTTTAGTTGCCTTTAGTTGGGCTGGGCAACATCTACAGTCTATTTAAATATTCCCCTCCATCTCAGTCCATTTTCCCCTAGACACCTCTTGAGTGTCAAATATAGGTCAACAGAAATGTCCTGTCACTGGACTCAAACCATATTCAGTAATGGACATGTGTTCATTACACACTGGTGCACAGCCTCGGCCACTGGCCTCTTTACCTACATGCAGGTGTCCCTGAGTGGCTCCAAAGACACATGCAAATCTAAGCAGATTTTTGCTTCTTTTAAGTACAATGCAAAACAACTTTGTAGGTTCAGCAGTCTATATAAGGACAGCCAAGCCTTCAGTAGACCCATAGATCTTCGCGTTCTTCCATACCAGAGACAATACATATTTATTCTTAGCCCAAAATATCTAGGTGTACTCAAAGTGACAGCTTTCGAATTACATGATGCAATGCAAAAAGAGCTTTTTCCTCCTTTTCCTTCATCCTCAGGACAGGTTATCGGTGCGGATTAAAAGGAGGGAGGTCAGACAAGGTTGGGATGAATATGGTAAGGAGCCGACTCTAAAAGGCTTGAGCATTGTCTCAATAAACCGCTGTGGATACATGCACATTCTAAACCGTCTTCCTCATAAATTCACACAAACAAAAAAGCCCAGAAATGCTGCGCTCAGTCTTTCGGTCCCTGAAGACTTCCAGGTTGTTGATATGCTGGTGAAGGCAGCGGAGGTCTTTGCATGGAGGCAGCGGCGTAATCCCCTCAGTGTGCATTGGTTAAGGGCAGAACGCAGATTAAAGCATGAAGACACAAGGACTCATCTCATCATGGCTTAAACTGTGAGTCTGTTCTCATTCTCTCTCACTCTTGCTCCCTCCGTATCTCCACGCACGCAATGCTTCCTTCATTCATACAATCCGCTGCCAGTCCAGAGCCATGGGACTGAATCTCCTGTCAGTCTGTCCATTTGTAAAGTTCAAAAGTACACTGCGGTCATGCCACTGATTCTCACAGTAAACACATCTGGGATTCTGCATAATACATGTCTGATGTGTACCAAAATCCAGATGAATACCTATTAATCTTAAAGCCAATGGTGGCTCAGTAATATTGAAGAATATCCTTGTATTCTAGTGGCTTACTCACTCATTTGAACTAGAAGCTGCATGAACAGGTGTTTTTGCACTACTCTGTCTAAATAAATACAGAAAAAGTGAATTTAGGGATAATGTATACTGAAAAAAATAATTAATGAATTTTCACTCAGGAATTGCTTATTAGATTTCACAAATATTTACAAAGAAATGAGAGATATCACATTGAATTAAAAATGAAATTTTGAAGTACAAAAACTGAAATAGTATTTTCTTGTAAACATACTTTTTTTGTTGGCTGCGGCTATTTGCACTAAGTGCAAATAGCAATGGATTCTATTTACACTGTTAAAATAGCAAGATTTTCTGCTATTTATACTACTTGTTGCAAATAGTGGCAATTATCTGCACCTCAGTATTGTAGTACATTATAAAACAGTACGCAATAATAACGTACTGAGTGTAAATTATAGTTTTAATTCAAATTATTAAATGGATGCCACCTTATTGGGACAATAAAGCCCTCCCTACACCTAACCTAACCCTGCCCGATACTTTTATTTTCCTTCATTTTTATTGAAAATAAATGCCTTTCTGATGCGATATAAGATTTGAAAAGTGAGAAAAAAAGTTTGGAAAAAGGCGGGCTCGAACTCGGGTCGATCGCATCAAAAAGTACGCGCCTTACCATCTATACCACTGGAACTGATGCTAAATTAGTGTCTTTTTTTAGTGTTGACTAATCCATTCACACGTTAGTGGGCGGAGTTAGTGTAAATAGACACTCCGTTTTTGGTTTTATTTACAAATTCTAAAAATAAATTTGTACTGTATACAGTATGAAAAATGGATATTCATTTTGAAGATTGCATTTAACTGTTAAATTAGTATTTATTTGTGTTTTTAAGACTAACCTTAAGTGAGCATTATAGATGACAGCAAAATTTAACTATTGGGGAAATGAGCAAGCATATTTACATACACAAATAATATACAATATTATAATCAAAAGTTTGGGATCAGTACAGTTGTCTTTAATAAATGTATACTTTTATTCATCAATGTTACAAAAGATTTGTATTTCAAATAAATAAATAAAAATATTGTTTATACAGTGTCCAGAATAACAGTGTGAAAGTTTCTTCAGGAAATCAACCTGTGAATGGCTTTCTTATAATTGTTTCTGTATATTAGAGGAAAACACATTTACAGTGCATTAAAAATGGGGGGGGGAAGTGAGAGAATTATAAATGCTCATGCCTGAAAAATGATTGCTCATTACTTAAAAACAATAGACCCAATTTAACTGAAGTTTTAGAGAGTGAAAAGGTCACTAGCATTTCCATGAGCAAGAATGCTGTTTTTCCATTGATAGTTTTTTTTCTAGTGAGTGAAGTTAACAGTGGAGGGAGGCAGTATGGGAGCCCTGTGGACCCAAAGCTTGTCTTTGAATAGCACGCCAAGAGACTCACATGCACTGCCAGTACTCAGTCAGATCTAGTTTATGAACAAAATTATTCATCTTTCATTGAATTATTTAACATGTCTTCTAAGGGGTGGACATTCAAATGAAGTATACTCAGGTCAGACATCCACAGATCAATATCAGTGGATAAGAGTGTTTAAATTATGACAAGTGTTGGTTAAATGTCACTGTGGCAGGTTGGCGAGGAAAGGGACTAGCAGCAGGGTCAGAAAAAAACAGCTACAAACAACTTTTTGGTTTGCTTAAAAATCTTTTGTAATAATTATTTTTAAAATAATTATGAACTTTAATTATTATTTTGTAAATATTTTTAACATACACACTACTGTTCAAAAGTTTGGGGTCTGTTGGATTTTGTATGTTTTTGAAAGAAGTCTTGAAAGAAGAAGTTTTTTTCTTTGGAAGATGCTTTTAAAATCAACCTTTTTAATGTCTGAATTGAAATAAAGTTTGTGATCTTCAGGGCTAATGTTATAATGGATAGATCAGTGGCTTACCTGGCTTCCTCATCTCTGGCTATGAGAAGGCGCATGTGATTGGTT
Organism: Tor tambroides; assembly: GCA_021397915.2. Lineage (NCBI taxonomy): Eukaryota > Metazoa > Chordata > Actinopteri > Cypriniformes > Cyprinidae > Tor > Tor tambroides. The sequence continues at coordinate 14,661 of JAFVLL020016263.1, forward strand.
GAGGATGCTGCTCTAAGAATGTCCACCGCTCTGCAATCAAACAACAACATCAGACATGAAGTCTTTTAAAGGTGTAAAAGAAAGACAAGTGGCTAATTTTGTAGGTAGAGGACTTTTCTGTTAAAGAGATAAAATAGAATAATAACCAAAACATTACAATCCTTGAGGCATTTTCAGATTTCATTTTCTCCAAAGTCATCACAGAAAGTCTCACAAACAGAACAGAACAATAAAATAGAAAAAAAAAAAACAAGAGAGCAAGGTATGTACCGTTCACTTGTCACGCCAATCAAGCTTTCACCATTCACCTCCAAGATCTGGTCTCCAGGCTGCAGGTTTCCTAATATTAATTTAGAAAAACCCATTAAATGACTTGACATATATATTACTATTACATACTACATAGTATTCTTTACATATAATTCTTAATACTTTTTTTGCAACATAAAGGCAGAATACCATTCAAAAGTTTGGGAGATCGGTTAGTTTATTTTTTTTTTTTTTTCAAAATATTTTTTTCAGCAAGGATGCATTAAATTAATCAAAAGTGACAGTAAAGCCAAATGATACAAAAGATTTCTGTTTCAAATAAATGCTGTTCTTTTGAATTTTCTATTCATCAAAGAATCCTTGACAAATGCATCATGGTTCCAACAAAAATATTAAGAAGAACTGTTTTTAACATTGAAAATAATAAGAAATAGACATATTAGACTGATTTCTGAAGGATCATGCGACACTGAAGACTGAAGTAATGGCTGATACAAAATTCAGCTTTACCATCACAGGAATAAATTACATTTTAAAATACATGAAAATAGAAAGTGGTTATTTTAAATTGTAATAATATTTCACAATTGTTACTATTTCACTGTATTTTTTTTAATCAAATAAATGCAGCCTTAGTGAGCATAAAACCTGGAATCGAAACTGAAATCTTAATCTTAAATGGAATTTAAGGGCTAAGAACGTAAAGAGCTAATGCTTGCAACCTAAATAAGTCAAATACATACTTTTGTCATGCTAAGGTAATTGCAAGGTGACTATGACCTTTGTGACCTTCAGTGCTGTTGACTCTATTGACAATGACCATAAATTTCATAAAGTTGCTCAACACAATAGTATCTCCTCAGCTTTGTATGATAAATAAAAAAGTAAATATCCCAGATTAGATTCCCAAACTGCATTTTGGTTTAAGATATGGCCATCATTAGACTGTTTAGTGCCATAATTTAGCAACTCCTTGTGTGTTTTAGCAAACTGTACTGTAGCAATTGAAGAGACAGCATACAGCCCTCAATATTTTTTATTTCCATAGGACAAATTAATAACATCTCTCTCAAATGTAGGTCAGGGTTATGTCTTCTCGACCCCTTCTACCATCACTTCAGAGATATCTTGCCAGAACAAATCAAATCCAGAAAGGAACAAGCTGTAAAGTCTCAAAGGGGTCACCTATGTCCTACTCACTTCACTTCAGACAAATATCACCTTTCCAGTGTCAGATTTTACAGTCACCCTGGATTATCACTACTGTGAAAAGCTGTCTAGATTCCCTCAGAATAGCCATCTGCCAGGTAAAAACCAGCATGCTTGATTTGTCTTTCCACCAAACCAGAGAAATCAGCCAGGAAGCTTGCTGACTTCTCTGAATGGTGAGCTGACAGCAATCATGTGAGCGGGGCTAAAAACAAGCAAAGCCCCCTCGGAGCGCATGCGCCCATATAAGCTCCCATATACCCCGTGCTCGGCAGCAACAGAATGGGAGACAGACTCTAATTCCAGTCCGTCAGAGGCATTAACTCTAAGCACAGGGATGTCGTTAAACTCCCCTTCACACGTGAGAGACTTAAGCAGAGGTATATGCAGTGAGACAGACAGTCTGTTTCGCAGAAATGTAAACAGCTGCACTGACACAGTTTCCTCTCTTAATTTGTGTCTAAATGTTCCAATTTCTCAGGTTCAATTTATGTGGCTGTTATACTTCAACAGTTTCAGTGTAAATGTAAAGCTTACCTCTAGATGCCACAGTAGATGCTTTGATTGATAATAACAAGATTGATTCATTTTGATGATTAGCAAAAGCTGCTCAATATAATGTGGATCAAAGCAATTTAATTAAACTCACTGGTCAGAGCAGATTTCAACTTCCCATCCTGGATGACTAGCCTCACTAACCAGCAACATTTTGCTGGTAACAATGTGATTATGATAGTCTAATAGCTAGACCAGCGCCAAACCAACGTAAAATGGACCAGCATAGAATTCAAACTAAACTGATGTCCTAACATTGATTATAAATTTTAGGACACCACCTGGATAAATGGTAAGACAAACTGTAATAAAATAAAAAAATCTTTGAGAAAACTTACCATCACTGGAAGCAAGGCCACCAGGTAAGATCCTCTTCACATAAACACCATATTCCTCTCCTGTTAGTTCTTTCACACCACCGATCACTTTGATTCCTTAAGAAGAGACAAAGCATGCTTCATTCAAAGACCTTGTAAAATACTATTCTACCATACTTTTGTTTAGGTGTTGACAATGTATTTTTCAGTCAAATAAATGCGAGCAGAGCACAGAAATGGCCATTTTCATTGTCAAATGAATGCCACTACATTGCCAGTATGCACTGACAATTTGATCACAGGTGACTGTGAAATGAAAGATATGATTGTTTTCTGACTAAACAGACTGTGATTCATCCTTTTTCTGTCTAAACAAGAGGAGATAAAGCAGACTTACGATGTTTACCACGAACAATAGACAGCTTTACCCGATGACTGCTGAAAGCTTTAACGCTCATTTGTTTCCATTTAGACATGTACAGCCATTTTAATAGTTAAAAAAAACATGCAACATTTAATATACTTTGTGCTGTGTGTAATGTAAATTGTAGCAGACACTACAATTCAAATGTTCATAATGGGGGTCAGTATGATTAAAAAGAAAGAAATCAATACTTTTATTGAGCAAGGATGCATACAATTAATCAAAAGTTACAGTAAAACATTTAGAATGTTAAGAATGATTTATATTTCTAATAAATGCTGTTCTTTTGAACCTTCTATTCATTAAAAATAAATCCTGAAAAAGTATATCACGGTTTCCACAAAGGATTTTTTCAACATTGATGATAATAAGATATGTTTATTGAGCATCAAATCAACATATTAGATTAATTTCTGAAGAATCATGTGAGTAATGATGCTGAAAATTCAGCTTTGACATCACAGGAATAAATAATGTTTTAAATTATATTAAAATAGAAAAGAGTTATTTTAAATTGCAATCATATTTTACAATATTTTTTACTTTACTCCAAACTTTTGAATGTGGTAAGGAAACTAATGCTAATGTAAATATGATAAATACTGCACCCTAGCTGCTGTAGATGTGTTCCCATTTGTGTCTGATTTCAAGTCCGATAATAGAGGTCTTAAACAGCTTATGTTCAAATGAGTCTCCCTAAAGTAAGGATTTACAGCTGACTTGGGTCAGTATTAGTTTTAGGTATTACACACACAGGAGTCTCTGAGCTGCAGGTATATGTTGTGAGGTTTGCATCCCCCTGAGGTCATAAAGTGGAGTGAAATGAGTTTATTGGATTTCAGGGGGCCACAGTAACTCTGTAAAGCTCCAAATCTCCCTGGTGACAGAATGATCTTCTTACAGTGATGTAAACTCTGTGCTGCACTGAATCGATTACCAAGTAAGTTAAACACACAGGAATCCTGTTTCACTTCACTGAGGTTAAAGGTATTGAGGTTAAAAGTGTCTTTAAATAACATGCTAAAACAATGCACTTTCATTCAATAACCTCTCTATACTGGAAACTTTCACTCATAGAATAAATTAACTGCATCTGACTGCAAATAGCACATTTTTAGAATGTCATCAGGCTTTGCTGCACTGACACCACTAGGTTATTTTGCATGGTTAGTTCACCCAAAAATGAAAATTTTGTCATTAATTACTCACCCTCAAGTCGTTCCAAACCCGTAAGACCTTTATTCATCTTTGGAACACAAATTAAGATATTCTTGATGAAATCTGAGAGCTTTCTGACCCTCCAATATTTGTGCATAACAAGTATTCTCGTAGCTTCATTAAATTATGGTTGAACATGGACTATTTTAATGATGTCCTTACCACCTTTCTGGGCCTTGAACGTGTCAGTTGCATTACTGTTTATGCAGGGTCAGAAAGCTCTTGGATTTCATTAAAAATATCTTAATTTGTGATCCAAAGATGAACGAAGGTCTAATCATTTTGGAACGACATGAGGTGAGTAATTAATGACAGAATTTTTATTTTTGGGTGAACTATCCCTTTAAGAACAAGACTAGTCCAGTCCAAAAAAAATACTGAAGTTGTGACAAAACGGAAATAGCGACAGAGTTTTCTTCCGTATTGTGTCTTACATCCAAGTGAAACTGAAGGGCGGGGACTTGGTTCTATTCATCGGTTGTTGACGGGATGGAGATAGATTTGAATGTGAGCTTAAGGCTAACTGTAAGAAAGGGGCTGGATTTAAGCAGGCGAAATGAGAGAAATCTGACTATTCACCCAAAGACCCAAGTATGATATTTTGATTAAAAATTATGTGATCAAAAAAAAAACATATGCATGGATGAATTTGTTCACAATAAGACCAATAACATGTAAAAAGAAAACTGATAAACTTGGGGTCCATCTAAAAGCAATTACATTGAATAAACTCATTGTGCAGTGTGAAAGAATGGCAGATCCCGTTTGTAAGAGAGCAACTGCAAATCAATGTTGTCAGGCCATTAACTGTTGAAACAACATGAACGAGCTTTGATGCCACCTAAACATGAAAGCCTTTAATGAGATGAGCATCTTTCACACCCATACCTGTGGAAGATTCATTAGCAGGCAGTTCAGAACCTGAAAACATGCTAAAAAGACACTTCCCTTGATGAACAGTACAGATGCTTTAGATTCGCTTTTGGTCACACGGTTTAGTCACACTCATGGAATAATAAATATTCTCTTTTTGCTTCAGGCTTATCTGGTATTAATAGACAGACAATGTATTGGCACTAATTGAGTTTTGAGCTGGTATTGCATATTAATAGATTCACTTCAAGATAAATCTTCAGAGTTGGAAACACTTTAATGAGAAGAACTGCAACTCGGTTATCCAAAAAGGGTGTTCTGTACTAAACTCAAACTCAAAAAATGTCATTTAACTCAAAAATAAATGCAAAGTAAGGACTGTGTCCTGGAAAAAACTTTGAATGCTTATGACAGTGTCACACTTAAGTCTGTACATGATAGCACTGCAAATATGCATTGTAAAATATTTGATTTACTGGTGCTGTTTTTATTCAGAGACCCACTTCTTGAGTCTCATGGAAATGTCTTCTAAAACAGAATCGTCTTGTAACACAATGGATTGTTGACTGTGCAAGTTGGGATGTAAGAAGGACAGGTTTAAGGAGCTTAGAGCTGCCTTCAAATAATGTTTTTGATCTATTGTGAAGAGAGAGATCAGGCTGTGGAATAAATATAACAAAGACAGCGAAAGACTTGAAAGACTGAAAAACAACCGTACCCTAAACCGATCCCATCGGTTTGCTCAGAGACTCCGCCTTACACCTTATTTCACTTCCCCATGGCCATTAGAGATCAGAGACGCATTCTGTACAATAGGCCTCATTAAAATGGACTATAAGACGTGATACTCCATACCCTTCTTATGTCTTGAATATTTCTTAATAACCCTCAGTCCACATCCTTCTAAGAGAGCATTCATTAAAATGTGATTTCTAAGGTGGCCCACAAATATTGAAGACAGAGTGTTCTGATAGAAGATCTGATGGAATATTTGGTGAATTAAAAAAATAAAAACACACATATGTACAGTGAAATTAATGTGTTTTGAGGGACTTACCTAATCCATTCTCACAGTCTGTAAACTCTATAGAATGCACAGCTCGATCTACTCCATATGGACCCATAAGTGTCCTGTGTAGGATGGAAAAAAAGCATTATTTCATCCATGTTAGAGCATGGAAAACTTAGTAACTTAGAACTTAGTGAGGCTTGTTATGTTTAGAGTAACCGTTTAATGTGAAACAAACTTGAAATTCTGTTAAATTTAAAGCTGATGATTCAATTCATATCTGAATATTGTAAAAAAAAAATACACTGTGAGTTTTTGTGGGGGTGAATTTTCTCTACACGCTGTGCCTGTGGACTGTTATTAATATCAAGACCAGTCCATTCCAGTGGGGAATCAGTATAAATTATTTAGCATGTCCTGCTTTGGACAGGCTCCTAAAACGGACTCTTTCTCATGAACTCAGAATCTGTGTGATTCTGATTTTTGAGAACTCAGTCACATAACAGTGATTATGTTGTATTTAATTCATTCAATAAAATTAAGTAATTTATTAAAGAAACTCAAATCTTTGGCAGTGGAAACTCTGTTTTCATGCAGTTGAAAGAGTAGGCAATATATAAGGACACTAACATTCTTTGGGCATTTTGTTTTTCAGTGACTTGCCAGCACTACACCAGAAAGGTTACATGCGTCCACCACGATTCAACCTTTCCTACAAACTAACTGCAATGTCCTTGAAATTGTAATTCAGATTGTTTGAACTTAAGACTTCGTCTGAGGATACAATTCAAGCTAAACATGCTTCACAAGAGTTACGTAACAGAGAGTGTCCAAGTCCCCAGCACAGCACCCACTAAAACAGACATTTAAAATAGTGTCAGTGGAAATAAAACAAAAATATCTTTTTATGGCTGTTCAAGTTAACCTGGCACCTTATGGTAAAAAAAATGGCCAATGCAATAATATAATTATGTTAGTTAAATATGCTTAATTAATGCTGTCATTTATCACATTTACCAATTTTTTTTATTCAAAAACTGGTCAGAAATCCTGGGATTATGGGTTTCTGAGAATTCATCAAATGTTTATACATACATCCAAGAATATTTAGTACTTGTTTTTTTTTTTTTTTTTGGTTTGCTCTCTGGAGATGTTTTCAATACTTACTGTAAAAAGCACTTGAATGTAAATGAACATGTTAACATTAACATACAGTTACCTTAATACAAAGTAAATATTTTCCTATATTTGAATGATTTATTTTGGTTTTTAGAGTAATGGCGATATAAAAGCCAATTATTTAATTTAGCAAAAAACGTGTAGTCCTAAATATCATGCTTAATATATTGCTCACATATGGTCTTTGTACATGAAAGTGGGTTCCTTGAAAATGGATCATCATTTTGGGTGGGTTTTTGCCATCAAAAAGTTTACAAACCTCTGGTCTAAAACAAAAACGAATATAGCATAAAAAAATTTCAGGAATTCCATGAGGTATGTATGAATGGATTTAGTGAGTACGCACGAATAAATTATAATCTCCGGGCGATTAGAGCACATTAATAGTAGCCTACATCCTTTATAGTGTTGTGGATTCTTCAAAGCATAGCGTGCAAATGAAATCAAATACGCCCTTTGCCAAAGTGTATGCTGGCAATGCAATTTCTATAGGCTATAAGAATGAATGAAGTAACCGTCGTTCAACACATTTTGCTCACGTTTTCCATACTCTCACCACTTATATTAGTAAGTCCGCGAAAACACTTTGTTAGTGACACACCTGAGCACAGCACAGGTACCACAAAGTACCCAAAAGTCACCAAAACCGTCAGTAGCGGACAAAGTGAAGACGCGCGTTATGTCGACGCTTCTCTCAAGACCGCTCGAGTGCTTATTGCTCGCTAGAGCTAATGGGCTGAAAAAACGAGTCATAATGCAGCTCAACACAAAATTACCAAACAAAGGTTTTTACCTGCTAATCATGACCGCTCCCTTGTACATGACCGAAAATGTAGGCATTTTGAAGAGATTTCTGCGCATCCAGCGACGTGTACCGTATGCCCATTCCTCTCGTGATCAGCGCCTCGCGGAGGTCCGATACAGCGCGAGCCACATGATTCACTGCTACAGCCCTCTAATACAGATGATCCTAAACATCACCAACTTTGCCCACAGATTAAATCTTATGCAACAGAAATGAGGGGTTGACCTTTTTTTATATAGATAGATTTTTTTGCCATTGTTTAACAATGACTGGAACAGGTGGTTCCCAAACAGAAAGTCAAATATTTACGTTTATGAAAGGACATGAAAGGACTTTAAAGGCTTAAAGGTGGTGTGATATACAAAGTGTTGCTGACATTGAGCTATTTTAATCCAAGGGGTCTTTCAAGGACATCAGGCAGTATAGAAATATAGAAAAGTCTTTGGCATCAGATGAGACCTGTTATGGTAACTAAAACTGACAAGCTCCTGTACTGTACTCTCTTGAGTCTTCAGACAAGGCACAGGATCTACAAAAAATAATAATAATATAAATGAAAAAATAATACCACTGGAACACATAATGAGGAAGCCCACAGTCTAGTGAAGAAAATGTGATGCATGTGGTGACATCAGTTTTAACTGCTTTTATTTAAGTGAAAAACATCCTTTATGAATAAATCAACCTTGATACACTTTGTTACATGAACAAATGTCATTGGTAAAAGTCTAATCAGACAGTATAGCATATTTTTTCTTTTTACAGTATACTAAAGGATGGTTGTGATATCTTAACTTCCTGATGATGGAATCACATTGCCACTGTAGTTATTTCACTGTAGTCATGAAAAAAAAAATGGAAAAACAGGAAATGCTGATGCTTTGGGGAGAAAACAACATTTGGGCAAAAGCAGAAAACTCTAAATCCTTGTCAACTCAGAAAGACATATTTAATCTCTCGACTGTTTCCATTTTTAGCCAGTGTTATTGTCTGTGGTCATCCCATGCAAAGCTAGAGTGCTTTCCTCTCACACAGCAATCAGATTTCTAGACACATGCTTGAGGTAAAATTACACAATATCTGGATTACACTGTCCAAATTTACTCAACATTTTGTATTCTTGCAATATCATGTGTCATGTTTCACATCTTTATGTTTAAGTGGGCTTCTTTGAAATGACTAACTGCATTCATAATGTAATGAAGTGACTACCTGCTAAAAGAGATTATTGTCATTTAGAGCTCAACAAATAATGTTGCTCACGCCCTAGTTAGAGTCAGAGTGACACTTTGCCTTAAATGCATTGTCACCGTGTAACTCCTCAATGTCATTTACCTCGACACATGTCCGGTGACTCAGAGACCACTTTTTATCAGCAACTTGAGCTACAATCCAAAACAAGTCACACAAGGTTGTACCAAATGCCACCAGACATCATATACTTACCGAATTTTGACAAACTGGGTATCACACACTACCAGACTTCAAAGTCATCCCGATCACAGCAAACTCACGCAGAAATGCACGTCTTGCTGTTAGGAGACGCGTGACAAATGAAAACAATATGTGTTCTAAAATATGCTCAAAATATCAAACATGTTTGACCTCCTCCGACCGGATGGAATTAAAGTCTGAAGTTGAAAAATCAGAGAGTGTGACCATCATACACTAAGTGATTTTCTATGAAATATTGTCAGCTCAAATCTGCAGACTGACTCTGACTTTTGGCGACTAGCGTTGACTTCTCCAGACGGTAAATCGGGGGGAAATCAGGGCAAAAGTCATGTAGTGTATTCCAGCCTTTAGAAGTATGTTTGCTTTAGTTTTTTTTTAAGCCTGTTGTTTGTGTTGTAGTTAACAGAATGCTACATTTTGGATAATGTTACCAGACAAAGTAAAAAAAAAAGTGTATCAGATGTTACTGTCTTATTTAGTAATGTAAATAATGTATAGACTACTGTACACAATCTGTCAAGTCCCTGTGAGTCACAGTGTGAGCGGACTAAGCCTTTCTTGTGCCAAACTCATAGGCTGTAATGATGTAATTTGAGGATTTGTTTTTACACACCCGGCCATGATAAGCTTAATTTTCAAAATTATCACACTAAACTACATTGACTTCAAGCATTTTGTCTGTCTTGCCTTAAATTTCTCCTGTAAATCCTCTCATGAGGTTAATATGTCAAGTGTGATTTGCACATTCACATATCAAACCATGACTGGACAGAGTACTTTTGTGCACAATAATCTTCTAGGACAACCTGTCAATCAATCATGTGCAGAGTCATGGTCCCATGAGTTCCCTGGTCCCCTCAACCTCAACCACCCCTCTTTACAGACACCTTATCCTATGTTAAACATCAAGAGAGTGATTTAAAAAAATGGAAAAAAAAAGTGTTTTCATAGACTAAAATAAAACATTAAATATAGTAGCATTCCAGTGTGTATTACTGCTGAAGTATTTTTAAAAATATTTTACTGTGAGGGATAGATGTACATCTTTTAAAAAAAAGGTGACAGGACCTTACAAGGATAGTTCACCCAAAAATATATTTTTTAAATTTTAACTCACCCTCACGTCATTCAAAAACTGACTTTCATTCTTCTGTGGAACCAAAAAGAAGATAAAAGTTTTTTTGTTTGTAACTGTTTGGTTAAATTATCTTTTGTGGTCCACGACAGTTTGGAGCGACACAAGGGTGAGTAAATGATGTCAGAATTTTCATTTTTGGGTGAACTATCCCTTTAAGACATCGTATCTATTTATCACAGCTTTGTTTTTAATTTGAAAAGCTGAAAAAATTAAATATCCTGACTAAGGTCCATAAGGCAGTATTTTGACTGTAACAGTAAATTTCACTGAAAGTAAATAAAAGCTGAAAAATGATGATGCGTGATGCATCCTTACAACTTAAAAAACGAATGAAATTCAAATTTCCATGCCAGGCATCTTCAGACTCCATCTATCTGTCATTCACGCTCCAAGAATATTTTAATTTTATAGGTCAACCAGGAAGTAGCATCACCCTGATTGCCTCCACAAAAAGCCAGCAGAATTTTTCATTGGCTTTTGATAACCACTCTGTGACCAACAAAAGTTTATGATTTTTACATATTTTGTTCATCTAGATCATCTTAACAGCATTTATGAATTTTGAAGCATATACCATTTCCAGACATATAAAATTTATATTAAGTTATAAATAAAATACACCACATGACAAAGTCACATGACACTGTCACCACCACTAAGCTTCCGACAACTCAAGTCTTATCTACAAGTTGGAAAGTTTGAGTTACAGTAGTTTGCATGAGCACAATTACAAACACAACAAAAAGTAGACTAGTGACTAGATGAGTTTTCCTGTTCGGCATGATGATGTTTAATCCCCCCAACAACCTCTGTAGTTCCATTTAGCCACCTGTTAGTAACAGCACTACATACTGAAGTATTATGTCATAGAATAAAAATCTTGGAATTGTGTCAACCACAAACCTTATTTTAGGCATTTAAGCAGCAATCCATTTAAAGGGGTCATATGATGCTTTTTTAAAGATCATTATTTTGTGTATTTGGTGTAACAGAATATGTTGACATGCCTTAATGTTCCAAAAACACATTATTTTTCAAATACTATACATTATTGTAGGTCCTCTATGCCCCGCGTCTCTCAAACGAGTCGTTTTCTACAAAGTCCCTCCTTCTGACAAGTGCAGTCTGCTCTGATTGGCCAACTGGCACAGTGCATTGTGATTGGCCGAACACCACAAGCACTCGTCGGAAATGTAACACCCCTTTCTATAATCGTGAGCTTCATCTTTTAAAATAAATATAAAGACAGTTAATAATGTCCTTAGTTTTACCATCAGTTCAAGCCTGAAAGGGGAACAGAGTCGTGTGACAGACACAGTGATGAAGCTCTTAACGTTATGTGTTTGCACACAAGCCGCGGTTAAGACAGCTGACTCCACTGTGATGTGACCCTGTCTCTCTCTCTCTCTCTCTCTCTCTCTCCCACACACAAACACACAACGCGCAAAACTCTGCATTTGAACAGTCAATAGCAAATACAGTCGCTGATTCAGAAGTGCCAGATTGTCATAGCAACGTCAGAATTACCTCCTCTCCTAGGTTCACGAAACGGTCGTCCATAAAATGCTTTGCTGTTCTGTTGTAAGTAATCTTAAGGAATCCTAAATGCATCTACTTTCGGAAGGCCAAATAAAGTGCTTTTGCTTTCACATAGAAACACACAGTGTCTCCCTGACATGGCTTCATCAACACTACTGCGTTACTGAAACCACGCCTTCTTTCTTTGCGTGAACATTTGGGAGGCATTACACAAATATTTCCACACTGTGAAGTAGACGTGTGGGGGCGTGTTTGAATGAGCCGTTTTAGGGGGGCGTGGCAGAGTCTTAACTTTGATAAAGAATATCTCTTTGGTTTTGAGACTTTAGTCTTTGCAACTTCAGGGATCTTTTCTATGCACAATCAGCTTGTAACACACCAAACAGAAAGGAAAACTTGAAATCGCATCATATGATCCCTTTAAAAAACACTTCAGGACAATGGAACCAGAAGTTCAAAAATGCTAACTCATTTCTGGGTTTGACCTCTATGATATGAATTTTTCTACCCTAAACCTGAGACATAACCTTGGTCTGATGATGGGACCCAGAGAAAGAGTTGTTCTGTGATGGCAGCGGTACAGGACTTTTCATCTCATTTTCTCTAAAAAGTGACTGTGCCTACATTTATAAAGCCTGATACTAAAAGTCTACAAACAGTGTTTGAGGGCAGCCTCTGTGATACAGGAGACAGCTGTGCTTTATTCAAGAATCTGCCATACCCTAGAAGGGCAGAAGATGAAGATATTTAGCACTGGAAGTCGTAGCATAAGACTATGCACTGGAAGACAATCTGAGATGAGCTATTCAAATGTACCAGAGAACATCCAGAAAATTCCTACATAAAAAATAAGCCAAAATCATCAGTTACTCATAGGACACAAAATATTTATGTATGTATTTCATTTATGTCTTTCAAAATCTTAAAGCCCTTGAAGTAGCAGCACTAAAAACACTCTCTAACCACCCCTGATCCACTAAATCACAGAAACTGGCATTACCACAGAGCACTATAATGCAACATGCTTTAATATGTTTGATAACACAAATATAAATCTGTTAATCAAGGAAAAAAATGAGTAGAATGTTCATGTATGTTGAAGTTGCAGTACTTACATTGTGCTATAGATTTTTTTCATTGAAGCTTTGGATAAATAAATAAATGATTTGTAATATATGTAATTATTTGTACCAGTATCTCTAAATTTGATAAATTCTTGCTCCAAAGTATCATATATCTCACCACTCAAGAATCTCAGAAAGCCAACAGCCCTTCAACCCTCTTAAATCACTGAAGCTGTAAATCCTGTGAATGATGATTCATGACAGATCGTCTGTCAATGTGATTTCTCATGATGCAGAGAATGAATTCATATGGGCCTTGTATCTATATCATGTATTTATTGGCATAGAGTGAGATTTTATTGTGATTCTAATGTAAAATGTTGAATATGGAGGATTTAGTATATTGCCTATATTTAGGGCTTATCTGAAATGGATGTTTTACAGGAGAAAAGATTGTTCTCCATCTTCAGTCTGTTCATACCGATCAGAACTTGTAGAGACCGTAAACGAATATACTGGTGTTATCCATTGTGCAATACACACATATGGATGGGTTAATTAAACAAGCAAGTAGCATAAAAATCTTATACTTGTTTTAGGCTTAAATGATGATGGTTTGTGTTGTAAACTTTGACAAATGTATAACTGTGTATAAACATGCAAGTTATTAAAACAATGCAGATTTGCATAGCAATTAATTGACTTTTTGATTTAACCTGCTAATTGCAATCCTTTTTTAAAAAATATGAATTTTCTAAGTAGTCTCCCAAATAATATGAAAAAAATATATATGAAAAAATATATATGAAATCCACCATCTTTGCTTGTTTGCACTCAGTACTAACAAAACAACAGCTTTTGAGTCAGTCACCTGAGCTGTAAAAACCATGTGACTAACTACGCTGGAGGGAAACTGATGTCATGACAACACAAAATCCTGAACTGTGAACTGAAAGACATCAGACAGTAAAAAATATAAATCCATTTCACACTTTCAAGAGCCCTCAAAAACAAAAGACATACATAATATAAAACATGGTGCCTGCAAAAATTATATATTTTGTCAGAATTCATGCCTACATTTGAAATGAATTAGTTACCAATTTCTCATACACACAAATAAATATATAAATACATGTAAAAATTCTAATTTGTTAATTTATAAATGATTTAGAATACTGTAAATTTTTACATTTTTAGTCTGAAAAAAATAATAATTTCAAAGAAATATTGTTCAAGCAAAGTTTAATCAATAAATTATATATATATAATAAGACAATTTAGACACCCTGAGAACACAAAAAAGGCAAGCCATGCCAATCACTCAATAAATGCATATATGTATGCATGTATTAGTGTCTCTGTATGCAAATACATGTACATGCCTAAACACAAGCTAAACTAGCAAGGACCACAACACACACATGAATACTATCCCTTTTCCTTCCAGCAGCCATGGCAACTACCCATTGCATCAGAACTTTAATCACCAAATCTGCACAGTAGGTTGTTATCAGATTATCGGATAATCCAGTCCACATTGAGAAATCATAACAGCAGAGAGGTGGAGATGCACTATGTCAATTTTTGGCCAGTCCCTCTTCTTGTTTATCATCAAGGAAAAGCTCAGTAACCGTGCCACCCATTGCAGTAATGAAGAATGGGAAATGAGGGTGGCAGCTTTACTCAGGTGCCAAGTTTCCATGCTGGACCACCGAGTGTGGTGAAATGGGTTAATCTGAAACAGTCTGACAGGCCAGTCTGACCTGTTTACTAACTGCTGCATTCTGGGCCCATGACTGCCCTCCATAGGTAACAAACAGAAACATCCTAGGAAATGTCACAACATATCATCCACTTTTAATGACGCTTGATGCTGTCAGCATAAAACAACACTGAATGGGATGAACAATCATGAAGGGATTTTTCTCATATTATGGAAGGACTGAGATTGCAATTTAATGAGACGGTTTTGGTCCAACAAGTCTATTAATGGTCTAATTTTTGCTGAAATCAGAGAGAGAGAAAAAAAAACCCACTATAGGCCTATATATAGGCCTATATATTTTGAACTGACCAAAATATGACAGATAAATAAATTCAAACTTCTTTAACGACAATAAAGGTGTATGAACTGTGAATATTAAGTACAGGTATAAAATGATGTATATGTATACAAATTTAATAATAATGGTAATTAGATACACTAAAGCTTTATTCTACTGGCAGGTCAACTAATGCAAAAACATGCCTGTTTTTTAATGAATGCATAACAACAATGCTGCAAAAAGCAGAGAAATCAATGAATCTCAACAAAGCTGATGCAACAAACCAGGTAACAAGACCTCATTATTAGGCAATGCCGAGACTAACAAGGCTGATAAAAAAATAAAAAATAAAAAAAAAACTGGTAAGTCAGCAAAAATAAGATGATGATTCATTGATAATGGTTACTACCAAAAAAAAAAAAAAACATGGGGAAAAAAAATCAATAAAAATGCATCATGCAGATAAAAATGTATTAGTGTTAACACAGCATAAAAACAAAGCTTTAAAATAATGTCTTAAAAATTTATGATTTTGTGTCTCAGCTGACTGTGTCTGTTAGAAAAAAGGCTGCATTCAACACAAAAGTTACTTTTGCTTCTACTCATTAACTGTACGTATTTACAAATCTTAGTTAGCACTCAACTCTTCTGTACTTTATAATGCCTTACTTCACATAAGTACAAAAAAAACAGATTACTGTAATTAACATTACAGATGTTTTACAAGAAAATACTAACGTTTTTCAACTTAAAATTTCATCTTTAATTCAATGTGTTACTTCTTGTGAAATTTACAAGAAATTTCTGAGTGAAAATTGTTTCAAATCATTTTTTTTCTTTGTCTAATGCTGTAGAGCATTTAATCCACAGATATTCTCATAACAGTCACAAACTCCTGCAATCACACACAAACAAAAACTGAAGCTTCATGGTAGAGCAGGGGTCTCCAAACTCGGTCCTGGAGGGCCGGTGTCCTGCAGAGTTTAGCTCCGACTTGCCTCAACACACCTGCATGGAAGTTTCTAGTATACCTAGTAAGATCTTGATTAACTGGTTCAGGTGTGTTTAATTGGGGTTGGAGCTAAACTCTGCAGGACATTGGCCCTACAGGAGCAGGACTGAATTGGACACCCCTAGTGGTAGAGGGAGCCCTTTCCTGAAACACTTCATACAGGTCCAAAACTTTTACACTAGGTATGAGTCACACGCTGCAAAAACTGGACAAAACACAAACTGGAAGCATGATGTTGTACACAGCAAATCCTATGTTGTGACTGGTTTCAAATAAGAAAGTCAAAGCCAGAAGAAATGCAATCATTTTCCTAGTGCAACATTGACAATCTTCAGAGCACAAGAACATGATGCCCTGTTTGTGAAACACCATACACACTGTAAAATCTAACAAATGTGCTAACTTAATTATTTTTGTTGACTTTACTTAAAGTGCTATTGTTTGTTTACCTTACTGATGTATATCTATTAAATCTTACTATTTGTGCTAAAAGTATTAGTTACTCAAATATCCCTAGTTAAGGTTACATGATTTGTTTGAGTGCTGTGCAAGCCATGTGACCTCTGACGTCATCAAGGTTTGAATTGAGAAGTTTCT
This sequence comes from Tor tambroides, assembly GCA_021397915.2. NCBI lineage: Eukaryota > Metazoa > Chordata > Actinopteri > Cypriniformes > Cyprinidae > Tor > Tor tambroides. Next base: position 31,373 of record JAFVLL020016263.1, read on the forward strand.
GATCAACGGCCATCTTGTTTTGTGGAAGACCTCGACTGATAAACAATAAAGCTGGTGAGTATTTACATATAAGTTTGAGCTTAATGGAAAGGAACTGGATTATATGATATTAAAGTCAAAGTTAACGGATTAATGCATGTGTTTTGTCGAATATAAAGTGTCAATATACATTTTGTTATATTGTCTATGTCGCGCCTGGTAAATATATCCGCGCAGCTTCCAGTGTTTGAATTACTGACACGTTACAGTGATGAAGCACGGATGAATTGGAGATTAAAGAACGGGACGTGCTTATTGATACTTTAAAAGTGCAATATGACGGAAAGACAACTGAGCTCGACACTCGCGCGCGCTGACGCCTGTCAGCATTCACGTTCAGAAATGTGTTCTGTTTCGCGGCATTTGAATGTTCAGATAAACACACAGATATGTAAAGTACTAATCTTGCTGAGTATTCACGTAAACACAGTCAGTTATGTCTAAAATGAGCGTAAACAATTAGGAGAAAAACAGATGTAGATCAATATATTGGATTCGTGCCTCTTAAAGTGACAGTAGCCTAAATATTAATAAACCTGCTGTGGTCTGTTATTAATGTTAATCAAACAAAAGACAAAGAGAAAATCACTCACTGATCTTGTTTGAATAACTGTTGTAGCTTCAAAAGACTAATTTATGGAGTATTGGTTTATGGTGTGTATGTGTGTATGTATGTTTTACTGATTTGTTTACTTATCTATGCTTTTGTTTTCCTTCAGTCCAGTTAGTAATGACTAACCTTGTCTTTTTTTAGGAAAGAGATTTTTGTGATAACTTTGCACTACAGTTTGGAGATGTTGTCACATCACAACAGTAAGTACTTACAGTCTTGTATATAGGTATATATTTATGGTCAGTTAGGTTTTATCTGCTGTTCTTCATGAATTAACTGAGTTGTTTTTATCTGCACCATCATATTACAGACCCGTACCTGCTGGATTAATATGAAATTGGGGAGATACGAATGGCGATTCCAAAGCAATACATATGAGGTTAGTTTCTTTAATATAATACAAAGTGCATGAGTGAAAATTATGCTAAAGATATTGATCATTAATGTGTTTTTTGTTGTTCTACAACTAATCACAGTTCTTTTTCTCAAAATCTCTTAATCCTGGCAGGAAAAACAGAGGAGAAAAACTTGGAGAAGGTATGTCATGACTTTGCTTGGCATAAAAGGATGTTTTAAAGGGATACTCTTCCCAAAAATGAAAATTATCTGTTTATTTATTCATTCTCATACTGTCCCAGATGTATATGTCTTTTTCTTCAGATGAACACAAACAAGAAAAATAATCCCATCTCTGTGAGTCCATTTAATGCAAGAAGATGGGACCCTCAAAGTTAATGCTTCAAAAATGAGAGATATGTTGTGAAGATGTCTTCTGTAGATTTTTATTCCTCAACTGGGCTCATACAAATTACCGTCACAATTGCTGTGTGTGTGTTTTTTTTAAGCATCAAATATGGACTGACAGAGATTGATTATTTTCCTAAAAAGAGGTTAGCATGAGGGTGATAAATGATGAGATAATTTATTTTTTTAGGTGAACTATCCCATTAAATTAAATGGATTGTCAGCAAATTAAAAACAATAAATAAGGCATTCTTTACCCATACAGAATAAAATGGAATCTAATGTTATATACTCTTCCCTCTTTTCAGGACCTGAGGTTACTCTTCAACACACTGCAGTTCTCCATGGCATTCCTGTCCAGCTTGGGCACAACAGGGATAGGAAAGGTCTTTCGTGCTTATTTTCATGTTTTCTCTTGATTCAGCTGTTTTTTTTATTTTATTTATTTATTTATTTTTTTTATTTACTTGTTGACACAAGTTAGACATTATGGGCAAATGTTTTTGTGACTATGTAAGCTAAAGTATATTGAGTGTGCATTCTTTTTATTGTTTTAATGTGCTCAGGGAATATTATTCTTCTCAAATGTACAACTCTTAACATTTAATTTAATTTTTTTTTTCTGATTTAAGCATTGTTAATGAACGACTATTAAAAAATTGCCATGCTGATTTACATTTGTTTTCTGCATTTTGAAAAATAAATGTTTTGAAATGTCAACGGAGAGCCGTGTGTGTTTTTTAACTAGGTGTAGTTATTCTCAATGTACCTCAGATCACAGATTCAATTAAGTTAACTAAACTTAAATGGCTTAAGTAAATATGACTTAACATAAGTAAGGAATACTTTTAATATACTAGTAAATAAGACTTAAATTACACAATTCAATTAAGTTAACATTACTTAATTGAATTAAGGCAACGAGCTTGCACAATTCAATTAAGTAAACTTAACAAATTACTTTTTACAGTGCACTGACTAATAAAGGTAAAAAATAATGGTAAATAAAGTCACTATTTGTCAAGTCACTATTAAAAATGTTAATCTGTTATACAGAACAAGCATCACAGGTGTGTGAGGATGAGAGGATTGACTACAGCATCAATCAAACAGTACCTTTATGTGAAGTTAAATTTGTATTAGTTGAACACAGCACTCACAATGCTGAGATACAAACACCATGTCCATGATCAGATCAACGATTTACAAACGTATATATTTGTTTGAGTATTTATGCTGTAACTCCTACACATATGCTTAAGTATATGCAATATACATGTTTCTTTAGTTTTCTATTTTAGCATAGAATAACAACATTTGAGTTATTGATATTATAAAATGATAATGAAGGTGATAAAAAAGTGACAATGGTCAAAGAAAAAGATTTCTTTTGTAATTTAGCCAACACTATACAGTTAAAGTACTCATTAAATGTCCAATTAAACCACATTAAAAGACAAAAAATGGCTTAACAAAACGATGAAGCAAAACTGGAACCAGATTCAAACATGAAAAGATGGATTTACTTCAGATATCCTTGTACAAGACATTACGCAGCATTATAATATCATGCAGTTTTTGTTATATTTTAAAGATGCTATAATGTTACATTTAAAAATAATCTTTTTTTTTTTTTCAAAAACATGGTTTTGATTAAAGTGTGTTCAACACAGCCCTACAGACCTCACAGTGCTGAAATCAAATGATGTTGTGTCTAGACATGTTCATTTGTAAACTGAGTAAATATCCACCATTCCAGTGACCTGCTGTGATGTTTAGGCTGTCTCTTCGGGTCATGGGACAGCATCACTTCTCTAAGTCTCCTACTCTTCCCAATAGTCTATTCAAGTCCCGGTCACCAAACTCTAAATTTAGCACATCACTGGGCAGATTCATACTCAGGTAAACACACTGTTAGTTATTCTTATCTTTAAGGCTATAATATAAATTTGTCATCAATAAAATATTCAAAAACACTCACAGAAATGCTTCCACCTGTCATGCAATCACTGACTTCCATATGAACTTGAAGGCTGCTGGCATCCGTAAACGGTGTTAAAAACCCTTTAAAAGGTGACAGATTGCCTGTTCACCTTACTTAACATCTACATTTGAGTAATGCCTTCAGATGTAAACAAACAAAAAATCTCTGCTGTACTGTACTTAAAACAGTCTAAAATTAGGATTTTTAAACTAGGGAGGGGGCAAAGGGGTGTTTAGGCATCCACGGAAAAATTGAGAGGAAAAAATATTAGTACTGTCAAAGATATTTTGTTAACTTAAGATTTTGATAGAATTTGTGCTGTATTGTATTGTTTGTGCTTTCAAAATACTGGTTGAAAACATTAGACTAAACCACTTTTAATCACAATAAACTGTTTTATTCTTTTAACAGCTCTGATTTGTAATACTAAGAAATAAAAACTAATCAAAAGGTTTAAACATTTGACATTAATAGTGGGTGGAAAATCTAGTAAATATTCTCCAGATATTATTTTAATAATTTCTTTAAAACACTGACAAAGCAGTTATATATAACAACGATTTAATTTTGGAAAACAGCATAATGGCTATTGCATCAGGCTTAATACTTCCCGTAAAAAATGAGTTTTCAGTACAAATAAGTCTTTATGAAAATATAATTATTAGGCTATGCCTTTATATATTTATATAACAGGCAACGGAATCAGGGGTTCTTGCCATCAAAAATCAAAAATCCCTGGTGTAAGAGAATATAAAGATACGTTCAACTTCATCTATATACTGTACGTATAGGCTCTACATGAACGCAACACGACAATAAAGGTTTTTTTTTTTTTTTTTGGTCAGTTGTACTTTTTTGTAGAATAACTAGGCTATTACAGACATTGCGTGCGAACTTGACGCCTCAGTTTTTGAAATGACTGTTTCTTTCATTTATCATTTCTCAAAAATTGCCAATGCCACAAAAAAAAAAAAAAAAATCAGACAATGTGTCTGAAAAAGCTTACAGATACCTGTTCTCTGTGGAATAGCGGGACCTTGTCGCTAAGAACGTTATGTGAAAACTGTAACGTTACTCCATGCTTTTCATTAATAACGCTGATCTGTACTTGTTACATATTCAGTTTTGAGACTTTATATGAATACTACAGTTTACAGTTTCATTTAATGCCTGAAATGAGAAAGAAAAAATAAAGAGACAGCACGCACAACTCTACAAGCATATTCAATTCTTACCAGTAAATGAGCGAAAGTCCATCAAAACGCTCGAGCTCTCTTCCCCGGGGGTTCAGATAGGACATTGCATCCAACAGAAACGTTAAGGTTAAAAATAGTCTGCTCTGGAAACGGAATTAAATGCTGCCTCCAAATATTACCACCAGACACATCACCGCGATTTCATGTCATGCTCGTGGTTCGCAGCCTCGTTCAAGAGTCAGCGTTCATTCAGCATTAAATCAATGATACAGCGACTGCCAGGCGAGAGAGAGAGAGACTCAACTATGCCAGTTTCTAATCTGTAAGACACGTGGTTTTCATGCTGACCTGGCCGTCTGTTAGACAATATCTACATCTTGTCGACAGCCCCTCTGGTCACATTACTTTGACTTTTCCTAGGTACCAGGTAATGTCAACGTCTGTATACAGTTATGCTGAGATGTGTGAGTGTCACATTCACTGATTGCCTCTCAAAAACTATGAGCTGTCTACCTAGAGAGCATTTTAGGGCATCATAGGCGTGTTGCTGAGATAGGTTAACTCAAATTTGAGGCATGCATGGATAAATATATAGAGAAAATTAAGTGTGCAGTCAGACTGAGGTGAAGCCATATGACCGTTCAGCTTCAGGTAACTGAGATTAATAGTGCGGCTTTTGACCTGTCCTAAGAGATCTGCTGCACTGCAGCCAAAACACTGGGGGAGTTTCCAATTTCCTCACATAGACATTTGTTTGTAACACCAATATCTGTCCCTGTAGTTTCATACTGTAAGCTATATCAAAACCTGTGTCTACATTTGTTCTTTTACTGCATAAACTGTTACTCTTTGTAACTAGGCCTAGTGTAGATAATGTAAAATCAACATTAACAATAACTCCTAATACTCAATTTAAACTTTTTTTTAGAATATTTCAGCCTGGTAAACTGAAACCTTTGAAAATGTGATTAATAATATATAAAATTCCCCCTTTCACTTGGAAGAATGTTCAACATTCCAAATCAGCATAATATTTGCATGCAGAATCCTGCTCTATGTTCTTCCTCACATCTATTTGCATACTGAATTCTGATTGGTCTCTCCTTTCTTGCATTTTTCAACCATGTATAGCAACTTTACACTGCAATTAGGGTGTTGAATCTGCCTGTGTGTGAGTAATAGTAAGTTAACCATTTTATTAACTGTGGTCACCACGGTTTAAAATTTTTTTTTAAAAAGAGATCAAATTTGTTGTATTTATATTTACAATGTAAAAGAGATTGCATTTGTTGTTTTTGAGCCACTATTTGAGCCTACTGCTCATCAGACTCAGAATAAGATTAATAATTATCACCAATAGTTGTATCTTAAATGTATCTTGTTTATCTTCATACACACATCTTATCTAATATTTTGTTTATATTCTAACTGATGGCGCAAAATTTAGAGGTGTTATTTATTTAGTACCTGAAATGCCTTTCCAAGTCTCTGTCAAACGATGCGACTCCCCCTAGTGGTGAAGTTTGGTAACGCGCAGAGAAGAGCGCATTTGTAGGCTATTGCTGCTTTAGTGAGACATCAGTGCATGTCTGCTTCGGCACAGTAATGTTTAAAATGTGTGCTACAAGATGGCTGGCACTTAATAAGTGTGTCTACACACTGCTTTTAATCCAAGTGTGCATCATTTCAGATCTATGCTACATTTGAGAGGAAGCATTCATGACATCCTCCCTAAGAAAGAAAACAATGAAGAGTCACTTAATGGAGTTCAGTGCCATAGTAACTACAATGCTTGACATACTTTGAATGAGATCATGATGTGAGGTGTAAAGTGACAGAAAGAGTGACAAGATGGGTGTGGCTGCATATTTCAGATAGTATAGTAGATCAGTGCACATTACTGTGCGTTCACAATCACTCTGTCAACATTGCTCCTTATCTGAAAAGCAATGTTCCTTTTCTGTCTTAAGCAAGCAGAGAAGAATCACAGTTTTTGACAGCAGATTCCCTAAAGTAACATTTTCAACACAACATATTAGTCACAAAACTCTATGTGTAACTCTCTCTTTAATTAAAATAAATGGCTGGAGCCAGGCAGGATTGGCTGGTTTTCTCAGACTTTCCCCGTTCTAGAATGTAGGTGGGGCTGCACCGTCTGCAATGTTTGACCCAGCCGAGCAGGTTCCTTCTCAGTCTCATTCTTGACCTGGGTGTGGTTGTCACCTGTATGTGTCAATGCCACTCCATTCCTCTTTTATACATACGTGTTGCACTTACATAGCCGCTTTCAGCTGTACATTTTCCAATCAGATTTTCCAGGCTTATGACATTCTACGATGACAAAAACAAAAGCTAATTCTGAAGGGATGAATAGAGTGATTAGCCAATGGTGGCTGATAATCATTGCTCTGTTGAGATTTTCTGCTGGGGATTTGAGACCATGGCTAGTCTGGTTTGCTGAACTGTGGCTGGGCCATAACTGGATTGCTGCAACACAGCAGTTTTGTGTGTCAGAGGGTCTTTGGGAGGTTTTCAAACTCACTGAGCCTTGGCTTCCTGCTTTGTCCACAGTCTCAGGGAGGATTCAGCCATTCTCTGGGCTCACTCTGCATGCCCGAAAGAGGCATGGTACTACCATGTAGCAAAAAAATACCTGAAACAGTTACATAGAAGTCTTCAGTTTGTGATATAGAAAATTCTACTGGTATACATAAAATAATGTTATAAAAAATGAACCGTACAGGTGAGGTCACATAAACAGTTGCTCTGTAAAATTTGGTAGGCGATATCTAGTCATTTCAATAGAAAATAACGAGATTGGGAATTTTGCGTGAGGGCAGAAGATTTTTGCTTCGGGTTAAGGTTTTTCACTCAAATTTGTGTTGACCAATAAAATGCAGCTTGGTTTGAAAGTGAATTCTGTGTGAGCGGTGCTTCCAGTGTTGGGAAGGTTACTTTGGAAATGATTACAGACTACAAGATACCCTATTTCAATATTAAAGTAATGTAACTGATTACATTTCATTACTTTTGGATTACTTTTCTAAATTTCTAATGAATGTTTTCAACAGTTAATCATTTTCAAACATTTAAAGCAGGCAGGGTTAACCTTAAAGTAGTACTCTATTCTGACTACTGTCAGACTTTCAAAATTCTTCATCACTTGAATTAAGATTATAATAATTTAATTTTAAAGCACAGCCACCACGGAATTAGACTTTAGCACCTTTTTACTTTGAGATTGTTTCGAGGTTAAATACAGATTTGCAATCATAATCATAACAAGAAATAGTTTAATAGCTATGATACTGTTTTCGAAATTAATTCTTTGCATAGCTAGGACAGGAAACACTGGCATCTAACAATCCCTTGGAAAAAAAACAGTTAGTCTTAAAAAAAAAGCATATGAATAAACCCAAATAGGAAATAAAACAGTTATTGAATATGTGTCCTATTCTGTGTCCTAAACTCCTGAAATATTGGTGTCTTATATTTTAGAGCAGTCAATACAATTTGGGAAAGAAATCAATTAAATCTGTATGTGTGAATGTGTGTGGAAATATTCAGATGTAACCCCCTTTTTTAGTTGTTAACAGTAACGATAACAGATTACAGTTACATTAGTCCCACTTTATATTAAGTGGCCTTAACTACTATGTATTTACATCAAAAAAAAAGTACAATGTACTTATTGTGTTCATATTGTATTGCAAAACACTTTTGCTGCTATTGAGGTGGGATATGGGTAAGGTTAGAGACAGGTTTGGTGGTATGGGTAGGTTTAAGTGTCGGTTAAGGTGTAAGGGATGGGTCAACGGTGTAACTATAAATGTAATTACAGAAATTAATTACAGATGTAATGACGCAGGTATTTTTTAAAATATAAGTACAATGTAAAAACATGTATGTACACAATAAGTGCATTGTACCAAATGATTAATTTAAACGTAAGTACATAGTAGTTAAGGCCACTTAATATAAAGTGGGACCTTACATTTATTTTGGAATTAAATTACGTGACACCATTACATGTAACTAGTTATTCCCCAACACTGGGTGCTTCACACAACACTACACTATTGACAATGGACAATGGACCTTTTTGCTGGCAAAATTATTTTGGTGAATAATAATTTTTTTAAGTGGAAAAAAATTATTATTAAAAAATTATTAAAAAATTATTATTATTAAAAAATTATTATTAAAAATTCCACAATAATGTGGAAAAGTAGGAAGTGACTATCAGTGGGTCAATAATTAAGTATGTTTACACTTGCAGTTATAATCGTCATCTCTCTGACAGTTGTATGTGACACAAACCATAATAATCGAATATTTCTAAGATTAAATAAAAGTTGAATTTCTGTCTTTCAGAGCAAATACACAACGGTAAGGCCAAATGCAATAAGATTTATGTGCATACATGCTAGACAAAGTTCAGCTACAATCACATCCTCTAGTCCGACTTCATGAACTGAATCATCCAATTGTTACAGTTTCAGTCAGACTAAAGCATTTACATGATGAATTATTGCTTTAGTTTGACTGAAGCGGAATTGTTAAAGTGCATGTAATGACCTTTCTCAGCCTCCCACTGAAACTGCGTTTTATGCTACAAAATACTAATGGTATGGTGCCATTTACCATTGCCATTTACCATTGCTCACCAGTAGGAATCCACGTGAACAGGATTTTCATGTAAGGGCAAAACATTTCCCCACACACATCTCATTCACATCTGGTTCGTTCAAGTATTTAATGCAAACTTTCATGCAAGGGACTTCTGTGTGTGTGGTGCTTCGTGCATCACTATTGATGGTGCTTCATGTATTCTTATTGACAGTGGAAAATTGACTTTTTTGCTGGAAAAACTTCACAAGGTGAATAATGTAGAAAAAAAGGAAGTGTGGTTGAAATGCATATTGCACATTACCTCTGTCTTTCAGAGCAAATGCACAACGGTGAGGTCAACTCTAGTCCAATTTGTATGCATGCTGGATGAAGACAACGATCATATTATATAGGTCTGTTAGAACAACTTCACAAACTGAATGATTTCAGTCGGACTAAAGCATTTACATGATAAGTTACTGCATTAGCTGGACTAAAACATAACTTTTATAGTAATAACCTTTCTTGGCCTCTTGCTGAAACAGCATTTTCAGTGATTGTAAATGTTCCTCTTTGACCTAAAGAGAGAGAGGATAAGTAATCTGTCTAATGACCACAAGTATCACTTTTATCTACAAGAGAAACAGGTGTAAAGCAAAGCTTCAAGACTGAATCGTATCCCCTACAGAGACAAAAGCTGTGTTGTCACCAACAATGTCTTAACATACCACAGCAGATGGCTAGAATATTTGCACTTTATAGTTTCTAAGTGCATTTTTTAGGCACTTATTGTTAAGAGAAACTGTGTGACACACCTTCAGTGGCTGTTGTGTGTTTAACAAAACAAGTGCTGACACTCCTGCCATTGAACCTTAAATCTTCACACCCGGAAAAACCGACACTCCTCTCCCATTTGAAATTAGAAGATTGATGAGAGTAAAAATATATGCATTAATATAATAGAAATGCTTGCTTTTTGTTTATTTATGTTCCAATCAAATGTTATACTGTATTAGTTTGTCTATTAGTGGAAGATTTGGAAGAATCCTTGGTATGAAATGCATGCCATTCTTAAAATGTCAAGCAGGACAGTCTGTTTTGGTTGATAGCCCACATCTACCTGTTTGAAATACTCTCTCCACCCATGTTTGGATAATGCACCTTGCACTGAGAGACATGAAGTACACGCCCCACAGTTCATTCTACACGTTTATCACAGACAAGACTCTTGCCTGGAAGAGAATGAACTTTCACTGGTACCCCTCACCACTAAAAACTTTACAGGGGCTCACTGCACACAAGCTAATCATTTCAACTTTGCATAGGGTGTTGAGTTCCACAGCAGGCCCATCCTGGCAGAGGAATGCTAAAATCCCACACACATAAATTCACTACAGTACTTTAAATCTGGCCGCACAGGTCTCGCCGCTGAGCTGTGCTCACATAATGATCCACGCATGTCAACCAGAAGCTCCAATCAACTCTATTCCTCACCTGCACCGTATGAGTGTGTAAGGGAATTCCGGCCTTTCACCTGTTTCAGAAATTCTTGGTTCCAAACCCATTAACACTGAGTATTATTCATTATCAGCAGCGCATGCAAATACCTATTAATTTGCATATAATGTGATGACAATTTTTACATTTCTTGCCTTTTTCACTTATAGCATGTGTGTAATAGCTAGAATAACACCAGTTGAAGAGACAGTCGATACAAGCACATCTAGCACGGAAGAAAATCTGCGGGCCGTTGAAAGAGACTAATGGTGGAGATCTAAATGTAAATGAGAGATGAAACCCATTCACACAGAATAGGCATCTGATCACGCTAGGAGGCGTTGTAAATAAATGCTGCATGGTAGGTTTGGCTACATGTCAAAGTTAATATTTAAGCTCTTGGAATGGACTGTGTTCACTTCTAGCCAATTTCACACAAGAACTCCACAGTTGTAGCTTATCTTTGGGCATTCCTTTAAAGTAGTGATATCACATTGCTGCGCAGCTATATTCATTATCGCCGTAGTAAGATAGTACTATAACACATTTCATGTCTTCTACAGTGTCAGGCATTATGGAGGCTCTCATTACACCCATAACTGTGAATACTGAAATACTTTTGCAGACTATTCTGATGCAGGGGTGTGCAAACTTTTTAATGCTATAAAGATCCCTAAGCCAGACAAATATTGTCATGCACAAAGACCCATTTCTTATAAACAAGAAGTTAAAATTAAATATTTTGTCCCTGTACTAAAGGCAAAGCAGATTATCAAAACTTTTGTGCATGCTTATATGCACTTTACATTTTTTAAAAGGCTTGAAGGTTCTCTGAGACTGACATACTCAGGATGTTATATCAGTGTAAATATTAGCATAATATATTAAAATATTCTGATTTGAATTGGGTTTGCGGTCAGTGCAGATGATCACTGTATTTGAGGGCTGAAGACTATATGAACACTAGGATATTTTTTCAGTCTGTTTTATGGTCTTCTGGAGCTAACTCTGTATCACATTATTCTTGTTTTCATTCATGTTTAACTGTAATTCAGACAATTAGCATACTGCGTCAGCTAATGCTAACACTTCAAATTATACAACCTCTGAAATAATTTGTCACCTGCTGTTTACTCATGTATGCTTGTTTATGTTGGATCACAGTCTTCATCTGACACCTGCTGAATTAGACTTTGAAAGAAAGACCTTATTATTTATATAGCGTGAGTTCTAAGGCATGGTGTAAAATGGAAGTGTAATGGAGAAGCTGAAAACCAAACTAGTATTTCTGTTGCGTTTCCATCTGCTTCCATTCAAAAACAGACACTGGAACAAACACAAATGCACACATACACACCCCCGATGACTCATTGTTTCTAGCCATCCAACAATACCCGGTTCTCATGACTTTTCCTCTGTTGGCATTAAAAAGGGTCCACCAGAGACTTCTTAGCTGCTCTGAGCATGAGGGTCTGTTCAGAGACAATTGTGATATTTTAAAACTGTTAAAGATATGTACCAGCCATAAACATGAGAACTGCTCAGGAAGTTTAACATCAGCAACCAGTCTAAAAACAGGTCTGGCTTTTAAAACTCTTCACGACGCTAATTAAGTCTCACAAAGTAGCTGCATCCCAAACAAAGGTTGGACTGGTTATGTAAACTCTCTATTGAGCTGACATTCCAGCATGAGAGAAGAATGAATTATGTTCATCCAGAGCTTTATGGCTAAAAAGCCATCATACTACATCATGCTACATTTGTACTGTGCTGCATATGTTTGTTTTGTTTACATGAAAAGAGTCATTATAAATAAAATTGCTGGATTGTCATTTTGCAATTTTCAAGCTAAATAAAAAAAATTGTTTAACTCTCTAACTGTCCCTCCCATTTTTGAACATAGACGTGAAAGTGCACTATCCAAACTTAAAATGTTATAATTCATGAACAAATACATTTTGTAATATGATTTTGAAGTACCATCTCCATGGTAACGCAATGTACCCCAATGTACCCCTGCAATGTATGCGAATTTAAAAGGGTTTTCAAGGATGAATTTTGAGGTTTTAAGCTTTCAACTGATATATAATTTATGTGATAGGGAAAAATACTTTTTGTGACAAATGACAGAACTCCTGTTATGATGTAGATTTTTGAGGTGCACTCTTGTCATAAATGAATCTATTACTGTTCCTACATCATTTGTAACAAAAACAGTGGTAAAATATCTATTTAGGAGATAGACCTTTCCAATAATATATAGTTTGTCATGATTAGATTAGGATTTATTTGTAATATAGTGAAGTAAACTTAGGCGTCCCTCTGAGGGGACTGGTGACAGTTAAAAGGTTTAAAAAATGAGGATAGCCTATGTTAGATAATAGTTTATGAAGCGTACTGAATGGGTCTCAAACATTTTATATTTTTAATGCTATTTAAAAAGTCATGAGACATCAAAGTGTAGGCTATTGTAAATATGGACTGAGCCTCGTCAATTGATAATGATCATGTCATTACATCCAAATAATCACAGTAAAAACGCTGTTCCTGCTGCTGTTTACTTTTCTGAATGAAACAGCCCACTGTTGAGTAAAAGTTTGCTCTGAAGACTGTATAGCCTGTTGAATCTATCCCACGAAACTGTACACACAAGAAAAAGGAACGACGCCTCTGCTTCAATAGGCTGCAGGTATGTCTCTCAAAAAGGGGCGGACACCAGCCCGTACTTTTAAATGAGCTTGATGTTAAAAGCACGGCTAACCTTGACGGACAGCGAGAGCTCGTGTTCTCGGGAGGGTAGTGTCTGTTTCGTTCATTGTGGGCGTTGTATGTGAGGTGTACCTGTCCTGGAAGACGCGTCAGGTAGTTGAACGACAGACACCAGCAGAGTGGGATCCTACCTGTGCCATCTCAGCAGACTGGTGTTGGAGAAAGTCCGCAGCTGTCATCATGTTCAAAAAAAAGACCGGAAAGAGCAGCGTGGCCATCAGTGAAAAAAGGTCGGTAGTGACCGGATACATTCTCACTTTTCATTGTTTTGTTACGCTGAGCTCTTTAAATTGCGTCGTTTCGGAGTGCGCGAGTGTTTTAACTGAGTTGCGTTTCATCATTGTCGTTTGGATTGTAGTACACTAGCCACGTTAATTACACAAGCTAACCCGTATTTTAAAATCTATCTTTCTGCTAAATCGGTTTTATGCTTGCTTGACTTGAGGTTACTGTAGTAAGGGTGTGGCGCTGTAACAGGTTGGATAAGTTTTCTCTAAGATACATATTGCGTGAATTGCGTGCGTGGTTTCTCTGCAACTTGTCTGGGTTGGTCTCAGTTCACATTTGTTCACATTTTTTATGTCTGGTTTCAACTGTAGTCTACTTAGGAAACATGTTTATGGTGATAGAGTGTATATGATGAATGATTGCACTGAACGTAAATAGATTATGGACTATATCTAGACCCTCATCTCTTTGTGATAAACAACTAGATAACCTTCAGACAGATCTTTTACTTCTGACACCCTCAATTTGAGGAGTGCAGGTGAGACAGTCCAAGGTGAGACTGACAGGACTGTATAAACTATTTTGTCAAATACCAAAGTCAATTATTGGCTGTTCTATACTGAGCAGAATTGAGTCATGTAACTGTGAAATGCATATTGCATAATGCATATAATTTATACACATACATAGCCTATTTTTTTTTTTATAATTTATTTATTTTAATCAACATTTTATTGTTCCTATTGTTTACAGTTCTCAAATTACATACGAATCAGAAGAGGCTGTCAAAATGTGTAGGGAATGTTTAAAGAAAGCTGATTGGTTAAGGAGACGTATAATCGGAGTGACCAGTTCAAGTTCAAACAAGCATGAACTTCTGATGGATTGAGAGATGAGGCTTCGTTCCAGCAGGATTCAATATGGGACACTAATATTGTGAAAGCAGTGCAGGGTCGTTCACTGCAGCTATGAAGGATTTTACTCTAGGAGTATGGTTTCAGTTTGAGTCAAAATGATTTTATTGGTTACAGATGTACAAAAAAGAGGTTTTTCTAAACACATAGTTTTCTGTTTAGGTCATCTTTGGGTGTTGTTTGACTGCGCTACGCACAATGGGTCACTCAGTGTCAAATGTGCCAAGTTTTGTGACTTGTCTGTCAGCTTTTGACAGAAACAAGGCTTGGCATACTGAGATATGGGCAGTTTGTTTGCAGTGAGCTAAAAAGGACAAAACCTTAGGCTAGTTCATAGCACTTTACTTAAGATGTCCACATTTCTTATTTTATGTTTTTGCATTTGTATATTTTGGATATGGGAATGCCTCTAGGGAAGGGAAGCGAGCATCAAATAATTACTTGCCACACCCAGAACTTCATTTCAAATCAGATTAAATAATTTTCTTTAGACAGCAGTTCAAATGTTGCTGCTTGTCCCTACATCTGTGTTATATAAATCTGGCAATTTTACATATATAAATATGCAGCTTTGTTTTTGTATGTCTTGTTGTTTTAGTAGCTGTTTTTTGATTAAATAAATTACAGCAACAACATTGGTTAAATAATCAAGGACCACAATGGAAACAAGATATATATATATATATATATTTTAACTTTATTGTGTTATCCTTGACGAATTGAGTGTATTCACTAATTTTCCAATGTAATAAAAGAAAGAAAGAAAGAAAGAAAGAAAGAAAGAAAGAAAGATCTCATGCTTTAACAGTCCAGCTGTGTTTTGCCACTAATTTTGATGGGTTATGTCAGACCAGGGGTGATTCTAGGATTTTTATTTTAGGGGGGCTCAGCCCCCAGTGAGGATATATACATATATATATATATATATATATATATATATATATATATATC
>JAFVLL020016263.1:47018-61921 GCA_021397915.2 Tor tambroides
GCCGCGGTCTGATGATTGAAAAAGAACGCACTGAAAGACAGGGAGCACTGAAAGTCGATCGAAGTCTACCGCCGTTTTCATATTAAATTTAAAGGCGACTGAGGCGATCACTGAGGCGATCACGATCGTGTACAGTTTATGGAGCTAATCGCAAAATTTTAGGGGGGCTGAGTAGTCATTTTGGGGGGCTATAGCCCCCCTAAAAATGGCCTAGCGACGCCCATGTGTCAGACGACAGAAATTTTTTCTAAACTTTCTTGCACGTGTAGTGACACATTAGTAAAACTTGTTAGACCTGTTTGAGTTTCTAACGCCCTCATTAAAACCACCTTCTTGTTGTAATTATCAGCCTCATTTACATATCTCACTCATACAATTCTACAGTGAACACAAAACTGTAAATGAAGACAAAACTGTATTGTGTTTCCTGAAAGGACTTTATCATTTTAGTGAGTGTGAGATATTTATAAATGCCATTAACATGCACTAACCTCATTATTAATGATTCATACTGTTGGATGTTAAAACAACATGCCTTGTCCTTGAGGCAAATACGACCCAAGGTGTGTAATTTGTCTCTGATCAAGTTTAATCATGTCTACCATGCACTGTCAAATGGCATTTCTCTAGAATTCGCAGAATGCACTAAAAACTATGCTAGGCTGCTGTAATGTAACAGCATTTCTGCATTTTTTCAGTACGGATCAGCTGAGAGAACATTTTTTGTCAGTACCATGGTTCTCCTAACAGATCTGAAGTCTGTGCCAGATGATGTGGAATGAAAGTGTTTCAAGTCCGGTATTTATTTTCAGAGCATCTCAGTATGACAGAGAAGTGAAGTGAAGTGTTCTGTCCTAGATCCAGAGATACAACATAACAAACCTACTACATTTGCAGCAGTATTTTGGGAAAATGCAGACTGAAATGTGTATATCTGGCTCACTCAAACTCCCTGTTATTTCACCTCAGACCACTTGACACTGATTTGGCGACTCTGATTGACAAGTTGCAGAAGAATGCAGACAAGGTGGAGAAGAACATCTTTGAGACAGAACAGAATCTCAGCAGGGTAAGTACAGAACAACTGCTTCTGTGGATTACAAATCAAAGCCAGAGAGTTTGTCACTCCTGTCTTCCCACCATTATGCATGTTAATGCCCCTTCAATGAATTTCAATTAATGAAAATATATTTAATTGTTTTAATGTGTGGTGATTGGCAATGGGAAGAAACATTAGTGACAGTTCACCCCAAAAAGTAAAAATGGTTGTATTTATTAACCCTCATGTAATTCTAAACCTGTATTGCCTTTTTTATTTCTTCTGTGGAAGACAAAACAAGATTTTTTGAAGAATATTTAAACTCTTTTTGTCTCAAACAACACTGAACCCCATTGACTTTGTCTATATGGACTAACATCAGTATATTATGAAATAAAAACATTCATATTTTTCTAAATATCTTCTTTTGATAGATGAAAGAAAGTCATACAGGTTAGGAACAACATGTGAGTGAACCATTTCTTGAACTACTGATACATAACTATCCTTAATTGTGTTGCTCATTGATGTTTCTAGGATATCAGGAAGATCAATGAGGGCAAGCAGCCACTTTATCAGGAGGACACCAACAAGAGGATCCTGAACTCACTGGAACTGCTGAATAGTCTGGATGAAGATGCAGCCCAAGCCTCTCGTTTGCAGCACCCTCAAGCTGAAATGATTGAGAAGGAGTGAGTACTAATATCATAACTCTGTGTATATAGCCACCTTTAAACTGAAATATCCAATAGCATCTCGTGCTCTATGCCATGCAAGCAGAATTATATGCTGTGAATTTTGCTGGGATTGTTGATGACTCATTTTTTTCTCCTCAATGGAACAGTATGAAACAGCTGCGAGTGCGTGTGATGAAGCTCCGCGAGGACCATAATCGCATTTACCACATCACACGATCGGAGCAGGTTCCCACTGTCAACTGGGGAAAGATCGTTGATGAGAAACTGGTGTGTATCCGAACATACCTCTCTATCTTTCTTTTGAATGTATAGTTTCAAATGCAATCGATTCATGTCCGAAAGTGTTCTGATGCAGGCAAATGTGAACAACAAAGGATACGGACAAGATCTGCTGACCGTGGAGAATGAAGTGGAGGAGCACAATATTTTCCACAGTGAAGTCGAGGCACTGGCTCCGTACATCACTGGAGACCGGGTATTTTTTAACAGCTGAATAAAAGAAGAATAGTTGACTCTTTTGAAAATTTGTGACTCATCTGCTTACTTGCATAACAGGATGGTCTGGATGGCCAGCAGGCGAAGTACAGCAAACTCCTGGTGAGACTTCCTTTTCTGCTTTTAATTTTCAACCTAGATATTAACTGAAAGTTGTAATAGTTGTCAATTCTCATGTCTCAAAACACTGTTGATTTTACCATGTCTGTCTCAGGCGAACTCCTCTGCACGTCAGAAGAACCTGCTCAGTTTGAGGGACTACATGCAGCGCTGCACCAACGAGCTCTACTGGATGGAACAGCAAGCTGAAGAGCGAACCGCATATGACTGGAGCGACAGCAACCTGGACTACCCTGCCCGAAAGAGGCAGTACGAGGTAAGGCTTAGAAATGAACGTCTCTTTAATGATAGGTAATGCATCTACTTCTAGATGGTACTAAGACTGGATTATAACTTGTATTGAGGTGTCACATTTTAAATATGCTTTCATGAATCAACCCTCCTACAAATTATATGATTATAGTACTGAAATGCAAACATTAAATAAATATATGTTTAACATGCTGCTTTGTACTTGATTTAACTTCATCAGAACTTCATTGGCAAGTGTCTGGAGTCTAAAGAGAAAACCGTCACCCAACTGAATGAAGATGGAGAAGAACTTATTGAGCAGAACCATCCGGGGAAAAATGTCATTGGGGTAATATTACAAGTCATTTGCTATAAGATTGAATTTTTTTTGTCAAATTTACAAACAAAGAACTGGCAGTGGTGGTTGCCACAACATCATCATTAAAATACACTGGCACTGTTTCAGGCATTATGGGATTTATTTTTACATTGCATAACTGTGCTGCATGATAGAGTAGTATGCCGTACTTATGGCAATACTAAAACACCACAAAACTTGGATCTGATATCAGTTTTCATATTTTCTCTGAGCATAGTCAAACCAAACACCATATGACATATATATATCATCTATTTGAAGCACAATAATCTGCTTCATACTTTAAAATAACTGCCATAATTGATATTGGATTAAAGAGGTGTTTGAAAAAACAGGCTAAACCACAGGCTTCTTAAAAACATTTGAAAAGGTATGGTGTCCCTTTTGGATAATGTACTGGCTGATTCTGTAGACTTTTTGCCAATCTATTTTATTTTATTATTTATTGAATTATTTATTTTTAAATGTATTTATGTTTTAATGTATTATTATGTTATTATTTTATTGCTGAGTATTTTATTTTACTGTCTTATTGTATATTGTTGTATGTTTGGGGTATTTTTGCAGAATTTTAACTTGTGGCATGTAGAAAAATCAAATAAAGAAATAAAAAAACAACATAACAGTAGAAAGACAAAACACAATTGGGCTACCACACATTATGTAAAAATACACTGCAGTAACTGTAAATAAACCAAATAACTCAAAATATAACTTCAGTGCACATAACTAATAAAAAACATTTTAAAATTGAATAGAATCAGTGATGGGTCATTCAGGGAATTCTCAAAAGCCCCTTTCTATGTAAATACATACATACATTTAACATTCACATACATACATTTGCATACATTTAATATCACAATGGCATCGCTGTATATGCTTATTCTAAAAGCAGTCTTGTTTTTAGGCACACATGGATGCCGTACATGCGGATTGGAAGGAATACCTCAACCTACTCATCTGTGAAGAGAACCACCTCAAGAACATGGATGATTATCACAAAGTCAGTTTGCATTATGCATTATTTCCTACCCTATATTTCCTGATGTTTGCTGTCAGACTTGCTCATTTGCATTCTTTTTATTTTTCCAGTACCACAAGGATGCAAGAGACACCAACGATTTGCTGAAGCGCCTGGAAACCGAGATCAACCAGAAGTATAATCCTGAGTTTAAAGACATGTACCAGATGGAGGGCCTGATTGCTGACCTGGATGTAAATACATTGTTCTAGTCTGGCACCTATTGCTAAATTTTTTGTGAATTACTGAATTAAAAGGGATCTTCGCTATCTAAGGCTGTCTGTGTTTTTATTGACAGGATCAGGCAAAGGCCATGGACCATTTTGACGAGCGGCTGAAGGCTCTTCAAAAGCGCAGCCTGCAGGTGCTCCCTCTGAAGTACCGCAGGGAGACTCCTCAGAAACTGCTCCCTATCGAGGCTCTGTGTGAATACGAGACTAATGAGGTACGGAGTTTGAGCTCTCGCTCACTCTATGCGTGCGGCTTAGAGCTCCAGTAACACCAGTCAGTGAAACATCAGCTATTATCATGAGCAAGCACAGAGAAACGTTACACTCTGTCTCCGCTCGTGTTTTGGATTCCCCCATCTAATGTATTTAAATCCTTAAGACGGTCTTCACCCAAACGATTCATCTCATATAAACCTCTGGAGACGTGTGCAGGGGATTTTGCACGGATTTCACATTTATTTTAAGAATTTGTGCTTTTTTAGCTGCAATATCAAGTTGAAAAAGAGCTTACTTTGCTCATTTTGTATGAGACAGGGTTCAATTTTGCGAGGGGAGCGGTACACCCTGCTCAGGAACAATGGGACCAAATGGGACGTGAAGGACGCAAATGGCCGCACCATGAGTGTTCCAGCAGTGTGCTTCATAATCCCACCGACCGACCCTGAGGCCGTGGCCGTTGCTGATAAGTGGGTATTCCCTGATCTGTGTATGTCATTTATAATGTATACACTTACAAATGTGTCTAATATGAAAACATCTTTGCAGTCTAATAAACCAGCACAAAGGAATCAAACAGAAAGTAGCCAGCAGCAAATCTGCACTACAGGCACGACTGGCAGAGCTGAAGAAGGATAGTATAGGAGGTCAAGGTTTGTCTCTTTTGTAATAATAATAATCTTAGTTGCAGTGCTCTCCAAAAGAGAGTAAAATACTCAATTCATTCATTTCTCAAACCTCAGACAAACAAGAGCAGCAATGCCGTCAGCTGATGGCAGGACTGGATAAAGTGGTCGGTGATCTGGATAAGCAGGAGAAGGCCATTTACTCTCGTATGCGCCCCCCACTGGAGCAGACACGTCCTGTGCAAGACAGCGCTGACAGGCTACAGGACGTAAAGGTACAAAGTTTGGTGTTTTTTTTAAGTATGTATTTCGTAGTGGACATCATGCATCAAAGCGTTATGTCTCTGAATAAATGTATATTTCATAAAGGGTTTCATTATAATAATGTTTATTAAATTAAGTCTGAGCAGATATTTCAGTCACATTAGTACAGTGGTTCTCAATTGTTTTTTTGGAACACCTTTTTAAAAAGTATAAAAACTTTAGTTTTTTATTTTTTAGTGTGTCTTTCATCCAAACGCTAGATATGTTTGAAAGTGAATGAGCATTTGAAATTTCAAACACAAAGCATTACTTCTTTCTTCACTTTCTTCACAGGACATTGCTGCTGCTGTTCGTAAGATAGAGCCAGAAAAGTCTGCAAAAGTACAGGAAGCTGAGAGTTTCCTCAGATCCTCTCCCAAATGTGCAAGTGCACCACAGCTCTTCTCCAAGGTGGATGAGGCTAACAAAAAATACAATAAAGTTGATTTGCTGTTGAAGTGTGCTGATGACAAGTAAGTATTGCATTCTTTTTTAAAGTGGAAATGCAGAATGTCATGTTAATTGAGAGTTTGAATTGTGAGCCTAAAAATTGCACTTTTGTAGACTGCAGAACTCCTATCGGCTGGAGAATTCTCTGCAGAATGGCAAAGCTCTGCTGTCCTCCTATGAAAACAAACTGGCAAGAGAGGAGGTCGCCCCATCCGACCCCACCTCACTGGAGAAGACCCAGCGTGAGTTGGCGGTAAGTTTAGTAATCCATGCGACTTTTTTTTTTTTTTAAGTTCACTATGCACTCATGTCTCGTATTCCTGTCTCCAGGATATTGCATCTGAGCTGAGGAGCAAAAGATCTACTATCACAGAGACTGAGCAGAACCTGAGAGATGCCAAGGCCAGCTGCAACAATATGGCCAACAAAGTGCAAGAACATTGCCCAGATATTGAGAGGCAAGAGGCCGATGTTCAGAAACTCACCAAGCGCTTTGACAACCTGAACAGACAGGTTGAAGCAAGGTGAGTTCATATTATTTTAAGTTATTATAAATCGAAATGTACTTAAAAAATGACTTAAGAATTTAATTCCACGGATTAATCTTACTTAGTTTACCGTGTGCTGTAATATTATTTCTATTACACCTTAACATAGTAGGACTGATTTCACTATTAATGTTTATGGTTGCACTTTCTGTAAGGTTGAATTTGATAATATCAGTTAATGCATTATGTTTCAAGAACAGCATTTATAAATTTGTTTTTATTTGTAAATTTGCTATTGTTCACTGATAATTGATGCTTGTGAAATCTAATGTACATAATGTTAATGAACTTGTTTATTTGTATAGATACATTCTTATTTCTATAGCATAGGTCCTAGAGAAATTGTATTTAATCAAAAAATATCAACATCTTTAATTATTTTAAATGTTTTCATTTTACAGATCACAATGTCTGCAAAGAGCCAAAACCGCCTATGCCAACTACCACAATGACTATGACAACCTCAATAGCTGGCTTTCTCGAATACCAAACTATGAGCCACGTGAAACTGATGGCATCAGACAGATTGATGACAAACTGAAAAATCAAAGAGTAAGACTTTAGCCATTTCTGTCATTACAATAATTGCATTATAATATTACAAATAACATTTACCAAAACTATGTTTGAAATGTACAGAATCTGCTCTCTGACATCACAAGAAAGGAATCAGACCTGAACAATGTGTCTAGAAATGCACAGCTTTATCAGCAAGCAGTCAAGGTACAAAAATTGCGGTGTATTACTTGCAGAGCATTATCCTACTATCATGTTTATGCAAAGCCATGTGAACTCCTTTGTGTCATGGCTTTCAGGACTACGAAAATGAAGCGGAGCGGTTTAAATCCATCCTTGACCTTGAAGATGGCTTGGTTTCTCAGACGTACAAAAGGAGCAGACTTGAATCTCCTGCCTTGAAAGTGAAGAGAGAGGTGAATATTTTCAACAAGTAAACAGTTTCCTGGATCAAGTAATTAGGACATTTTAATGCCTTTTAATGACTGTTTTTCTGACCGGTAAAGTTTAAACATGATTGTTGTGTTTTAAAGGAATCTGCAATTGAGTCCAAATTCACTGAAGTGAATGCTGTGAACAAGCAGAGGCTGCAGAACCTAGAGTTTGCTCAAAGCCTTGTTAATCAGGTAAAACACATTAACATACACCATGCATAAAAATAACCATAGTATTGCATAAGCATTGCTTTTGCTTTTTAACATTTTTGCAATTCTTTTCAGCAACCAGAAGTTACAATAATCCAGCAAAATGTCCAGACAGTGAGATCATCAGCCCCAGGAGAAGAGCCCTGGAGAGTCAGAAAACTGCTTCAGGAAGAAATTCAGCGGAGAGACCAACTGGAAAGAGAAATTCAGAGTGTCCAGAGTGACATCTATTTACTAGAGGGCCAGAAACCACAGGATACAATTGTCAAGAAAGAGCTCATCAAGAAGGTGCATGACCCTCAACTTGATGAAGAATATCACCGAGTTCAGCAGAAGGTCTTAGAAGAAAGCAGGACCACTCGTGTCTTAGAGAGCGAATTGGACACCCTCCGTGTAAAGCTGCGTGGGATTGAGACCGAAATGAAGGAAGGAGCTCAGCAGTATACCGTCAAAGAGGTGCTCCGCATTGAGAGGGACAGGGGACAGGAGGAAGAACTCAGGAGACTGAGAGAAGAGCTAGAGGAACTTAAGAGACTGAAGATGGTCAGAGAGAATGAAATCATTCAGATTCAAAAGCAAGTGACTATTCTTGCAGAGGAGAAAAGCAGGGAGCAGGAAATCATCAGGGAGGAGGAAGTCATTAAGGTTCAAAATGATCCCAAACTTGAGAGCGAGTACAGACTATTGCTTGACAGGAAACAAAAAGACATAGACAGCCGAAAGGAACTCGAAGACGAGCTACGATTCCTGCAGGAGAAACTAAGGCGTCTTGAAAAGGAAAAGGCCATGGCTGAAGAAAAGATCTCCATCAAAGAAGTACTGAAAGTTGAGAAAGATATTGCTTTGGAGAGAGAGGTAGAGAACCTAAGAAGACAATATGAAGATGAAAAAACCAAGCGCAGCTCTTTGTTGAGAGAGAAAACAGACCTTCATCGCAAGATTACCAGTCTGGAAGAAGAGAAGTCGAAGGTTATCATTCAGGAGAAAGTGCGTGAGATTGTTCGCCCTGATCCGAAGGCGGAAGCGGAGGTGGCAAATCTTCGACTTGACCTGGTGGAGCAGCAGAGAAGATTCAGAGATTCAGAGCTCCAGCTGAAGACCCACCAGGAAGAACTGACAATGCTAAGAAACAGAGGCCCACAAATTGAATACAAAGAGATCATCAAAGAGGTCATCAAATACAAGACTGACCCAGAAACAGAAAGAGAACTGGAGAAACTCAGGAATGAAATTGTTGACAAAACCCACCAAACTGAGAAGTTTGAGCTGGAGATCCTACAACTCAAACAGGAGATTCAAAGATGGAAAGACACCAAGCCTCAGATTCATACCAAAGAGGTTGTAAATGAGGTCCTGCAATACAGAGAAGATCCTAAAACAAAGGAGGAGATTGAGATTCTCAAGCGGAAACTGGCTGAGGAACAGAGGAAACGTTTGGACCTAGAAAACGAAAGGGCCTCCAATGAAGAAAGGATCAGGATCAAGAAGATGGACTTGTCACAGGTGAGGGAGAAGTTTGTCCAGCAAGAAGTAGTAAAGATGGAGCAGGATCCACTCTTGAGGAATGAATGTGACACCTTCACTCAAAATATCAACAATGAGCAGAAACAGAGAGAGATCTTGAAAGAAGAGCTCATCAGATTGCAGCATCAAAAGGCTGAATTGGACATTCAGCTTGAGGAGCTAGAACGTGAACGCAGAGCCCGCAGAGAAGCTGAGCTTGAAATTCAGAGGCTGAGAGTGCGGCTCAATGAACTGGAGATCAGAGACAAGGAAAACAGAGAAAAGGTTACAGTAAAACAAAAGGTCATACTCCAGCAGGATCCTCAGCAAGAAAAGGAGCACTCTATCCTACGTCTTCAAGTTGAAGAGGAGAGGCACAAGCGTATGCTTCTGGAGAAGGAGTACAATGCCTTGGTGCACCAGCAGGAGATACTTGAGAGAACGGAAGTGCGTGAAAAAGTTGTGCGAACCGAAAAGGTTCAAGTCGAGCGAGACCCAGAGGCTGAGATGGACATTATAAGGCTAAAGAAAAGCCTTGAAGAAGAGGAAAAGCGACGTCGTGAGCTGGACCAAGAGATTATCAACCTAAACTCGAGGCTTTCGGAGATGGAGTTCACCAATACAAAATCATCCAAAGAACTCGACTACGTTCGCGACGAAAGCAACAGGTTACAGCAGGAGAACCAGCGCCTGCAGAATGAAGTAAGAAAGCTTCAATCTGAGATCCAGATCACGACAAAAGAAACCAGACACATCACTGAGACTTCGCCGGTGGAAAACAGCAGGAACCTGGAAATTCGATTGGAATCCTTGCAAAGAGAACTCACTGAACTTAAGCGCATCCGAATCGAGAAAGACGAAGAAATCGAAAAGCTTCAGAAGAGTCTGTCTGCAGTGAGAGTGAAGAGGGAGCAGCGAGAAAGTCACCTCCGCCGCTCAATTGTCGTCATCGATCCAGACACCGGAAAGGAGATGAGGCCTGAGGAGGCTTACAAGCTCGGCCTAATCGACTGGAAAATGTTTGTCAACCTTCAGAGTCAAGAATGCGACTGGGAGGAGATCACAGTCAAGGGTCCGAGTGGCGAGTCCTCCGTTCTTCATGACAGAAAATCAGGCAAGAAGTTTGCCATTGAAGATGCTCTGAGGGCTGGAAACATCACAAAACGTCAGCTGCAACAGTATCAGAACAAAGAGATCAGCATCCAGGAGTTCGGTGTCATGCTGTCAGGCAGAGGCAAATAAATCTATTAATCAGAAAAACAACATCAAATAGAGCTTAAGTAAACATGCTGTTTGTGTTCGCAAACTGCAGTTGAAATCTCTTTTTATATTCACTTTCTCAATACAGTATGTATTTATTTTAAAATGCATTCTTATATCAGTGCAAGATGGTGTTCCTTTGGTTATGGTGCTGAATTTGGGTTAATGTTTCTATTACTATACCTATGAATCTTCATTGAAGATTAGCAGACGAGACACTTTGAGAATGTTTTACTGAAATCTAGTTCAGTTTTACTGTAATCTGATCTAATGTATGCATATAAAATGTGTGCCTTAATGATGAAGTTACAACCCTATCTTTTTCTCTTTATGCACTTTTTACTTGTGTCAGATTATTCTACTTTCATGTTTGATTTGAGATTTAAAAAATCAAATGAGGATAAATCTTGAGTACTGTGTTCTTTCCCTTCATCTTTATCATGAAATAATAAAAGTTCAAACTGTCTTTGCAATCACTTTTAGTTTACAAAACCTGTAGTAGGTGTCTTTCATCTATGGTTTAAATGGTTCCCAAACAATACACACACAAAAAAAATAAAAGACTGAAAATGTTTTGATTACTTAAAATAGACTTTAAACAGACTTTAAATGATTCAATTTAAGATTTATATTTTAAAAATAGTTTTTGCAGGAATTTAAAATTTCAAAACAAAAAATTCTGGGCAGTTGTTGAACTGCAGTGAAGTAAATTTACAATTAATTATCCAGACCAGTTACAATTTCACATTATCCAATGCTGATATGGCCAGTGTCATTTCCATCACATCTTGAATTATTATTGTGTTTAGTAGCATTGGAAATTAAAATTTTATACATATTTGGAATAAAATGGCCTAACATTTTCGCCAAAATAAACTAGTAATTTCACATTTTTTACTTTTATTTTACTTTTTATTAAATGTTTTTTTTTTTTTACATAATTTTACAAAATAAAATAAAAAGTTCAAAAAGTTTTCACAAGTTACATTAACATTCTCAGTTTTCTTGTTTATGTATTTATTTATTTAACTCGCTTGTTGAACTATTTTCATGGATTGTCTAATAAAATTAATTGACTCCACCGTTTCATTAACAGACAGAGTGTAAGAACGCTTTCAAAGCTTTGTAAATTCATATCTCTTCGAGTTGGTTCTCTGAATTCCCACTGGAGGAACTCTCTAACTTCTCCAGAACCTGCTGTTTAAAAATACATGAAGCTGGTCAGTGATATTTACACTGCTAGTGAGCTAGTAGCCTAGGAGTGAAACCACAAAGGCCTCATGAGCGCGTACTACTTTGTCGCGTCGCTCGCTCGCTCGCTCGCTAGTAGGGGTAGATGGATGTAGTGGGTGTGTTCATTCCCTGCGTTCAGAGCGACGTTTCTCACTAACAGTTTAAGATGGCGACCGTGCATCTAAGGATCGGGGATCTTGTTTGGTAAGATAACAATTTCAACTTTATACGATTTAATTTCACGGCAAGGTTAAATTCTCTTTCGTGCACGCGAAAGGCAATTTTGCCGTGGCTGCAATAAAATGTTTTGTTAAAAACCTACATATGGCCCAGTTTATGTGTCGTGAAGCCAAACACTGAGCAGCAGGCTTGAGAGAGCTTAGCATACAAGCTAACGATTACTTTATATGCTTTTTGAGAAAACCATGCGATGTTAGCGTGTTTAATCTTACGTTTAAGTGTGTAATTATATAAACAATAAATGTAATACAAGCTTCAGTGCAGATTGGGGGCAGTTTGCTGATGGGGTCAAAACGGGTTATGCTATAGCTAGCGTGTTTCGAGACACGAGATCTTTCATTTAATAAACCCTCAATCGTGTCACGATTTATTTAAAGTAACGTTACTAACTTATCATCTCTGCATATATTTCAGGGGTAAGCTTGGACGCTATCCACCTTGGCCAGGAAAGGTAAGATCTTTTCATGTAAACGATCGAGTTGAACTTCTGTTGTTTTTCTGAGGTCAGCTGTTGGCTCTTGCATATAGAGGTCGAAATCGCTGGCACTTTTTGGTTGCTTTTAATCCAACCTAAGCAAGAATACTTAAAATTAAACTTACAAACAAGTCCAGAAGTCTTCTCTGTGTAGACAGTTCACTGAGATACAGCTACTGTATCAGCAGACTGTTTTGGAAAATGTGTTAGTTTGTTACATTTACTGATCCCTGACCATTGTGTTTTCAGATCGTCAGTCCTCCCAAGGATCTGAAAAAGCCAAGAGGCAAAAAATGTTTCTTTGTCAAGTTTTTTGGAACTGAAGATCAGTGAGTACAGAGACGATCGTTGTCTTTTACCATCACTTCCTCTTGTTTGTGGAGGATTTGAGAGGTTAAACCAAGCAGATGTTGACTTTTGATATGCTTTGGCCTTTTAGCGCCTGGATAAAGGTAGAGCAGCTGAAGCCTTACCACCCCCACAAAGAGGAGATGATCAAGATAAACAAAGGCAAGCGCTTCCAACAGGCTGTTGATGCAGTTGAGGAGTACCTAAAGAAGGCCAAGGGGAAAGATCAGGTTAGTATGTTCACAAACTTGTGGTCTTGTTTCCACCTTGGCTTTTCCATGATCCGATTGCAAGTGGTCAGCTGAGGCGCATACTGTTTTGTGGCTGGTATTAAACTGCATTTTAAATGCGTCTCCTGTGAACATCCTGTTCAGATTTCCCCTTATTTTACCACACTGTACATCACTTCTGAGTGTCCCGAATGCAGCCCACAATTGCTGTTGACTCAAAGACCTTGCGTTTTGCGGATTATGAGCAAGCAGAAAATGAAGGGTAAAGAAAGCATTTGTGATTTTATTTTATTTTTAAACGTAACTCAGGTTTTGGTACAACACAGCAAAGTTTAAATCGCTTGTTTTGGTGTGACTTCTCACAACACATCCCACAATGATTACGTATTAGTTCAGTGGGCAATATTTTGTGGCTGTTCAAACGTATTCGATCACATGAGTGCCTACACTACGAAAGCAATCCGCTTCAATGTGTGGAAAGTGAACAACTTCAAAATGTGTTAGACCCAATTTACACCTGCATTTTGCATTGTCCACTTTTGATTGACAAAATCGGCAAAAATGGGCCTAAAAGAACCATGTTGTCTGTTCCTGTAATTATAGGGAAAGTTCACTCAATGATTTTTTTTTTTTTTAAGTAATTTATTTATTTATTTTTTGTTAACTCATCTCAAGTGGTTCCAAACCTGAATGACTTTCTTTTGTATAACACAAAAGTAGATATGTTTTGGTTGTCTGTACAATGGAAGTAAGGTGGCACCAAAACTGTCACTCACCAAAATGGTTACCAAGTAGTCTTACAGGTTTGGAACAACATGAGAGTAATGTCACTCCCGATAGTAGCGTGCATTTCAAATGTGTCTCCTCTCACCACTTGTGATCAGATTTTAAGGATCGGGTGTACTTTGCACACAATGCCAGTGTTTAATTCTTCATGAAGCATATCAGAAAGTCAGCATACTGTTGTTTCCACATAAATGTTACATTTAGTCTCACTGTAATTGAAAGGATGTTTAGAGACAAATGTTTGGATATATACCAAATGGATGGTATATTCTGTATAAAGCTCTGGGCTCCATTTACATCTCTTATATTGCCACTTATGATTGACACCCAAAATGCATTGGTACCAGATGTAAACAGGTTCTTTAAAATTCACCAGGTAGTATTTCAGAAATAATTCCTCATGTTGTGTAAATTTTGTTTTACAGGCACACTCTGATGACAAAAGCAAGTCAGATAAAGGGCGTAAAGCAGCTAAACCAATGAAGATCATTGAAGAAGATGATGAAGATGCCTTCAAGGGTGGCTCGTCAGACAAGGTTGGAAGATAATGCTTTACCAAGGGTTAGGGGAAGGGTTAGGTCATGGTCATAACCCAACATGTTTTTTGTCAGCTTCATCAAAGTCCTTTGCTAAGGCCACTTGCTGTTGCACCTGCTGTGGAGTCAGGTTACAATTGTATGTTTTAGAGGTGGATTTGTCGAGCGCGACCCACCCATTCATTGAGACTGATGTCATCTTTTGCAGTGTGACCAGTGTATCCGTCTGGCCATATTTTGACTTGGTCGAGATGCAGCTGTTTTAGGGCTTTGTTTCATTAGATAAAGCCATTCTGTACACATGGTGAATGTGTCTCTCTTTCCCTTAAGGAACAGACTGATTCTGACCCAGAGCCATCCTCTGTACGACGGCTGGTCGCTGGAACAGTATCAGGATTCAAATGGGAGAGCAGTGTAGGTTACATTCACAGTTTGCTTCTGCACTTTTATGGGATCTGCACATATGCCCTTTTTTAGTTATCAGTAAGACTTACCCACAGGCTGATTTTGGTGCAGTCACAGCTGTGAATTTTCATAGCAGCTGGACAGCTGGTGTGAAAACACCTCACCTTCAAAATGCAAGTTATGTCCTTCACTATATAGTTGCACCTCTCACCATGTCGCTGTAATTAGTTGCAGATTAAACAACTATCAGGTCAGTAAGTCTCTTTGGAGAATAGTTTCCAATTTAACTCTCTTCCATTATAGCCAGTAAAGGATGACCCACATTTTCATCACTTTCTGCTCAGCCAGTCTGAGAAGGTAAGGAGACT